>VZRO01001068.1:147792-197533 GCA_013397915.1 Daphoenositta chrysoptera | reverse complement strand
CCGGGACAGCACCAGCACCGGGACAGCGCCGGGACGGCACCGGGACAGGGCCGGGACGGTACCGCCACCGGGACAGCGCCGGGACAGCGCCGGGACGGCACCGGCACCGGGACAGCACCGGGACAGTACCGGCACCGGGACAGCGCCGGCACCGGCACCGCTCCCGGCACAGCAGCGTCCGCTCGGTCCTTCACTCGTTCACTCGGGCATTCCCCCGCGAACACGCCTGGGCATCCGCGCTTGCCGCCCTGAGCACCGGCGGCTCCGTCCAGCCGTTCCCCTGTTGACGGGGCAGCTTTAACCGGCCCTCGCAGAGCTCCCCTCCTCTGCCCGGACCCCAGCCCCGGTGCCTGGCCCGGACACACCCATCCCAGCGCTCCTGCTCCGGGGCACGGCCACAATGCCCCGCTCGGGTCACTCCTGTCCCCTCAGAGCCAGCTCTGTCCCCTCCGCACCGCCTGAAAGCCTCTCTTTCACCGTCCCCCGCCCCTGCTCCATGACAAACACCCCCAGAATCTCCGCCCCACGGCTCCCGGCAGGGCTGATTCTTGCACCCTCATCCCACCGGTACCTATTTTGGCTCCCTCACTCCTCCTGGTCACACCCCCACATCGAGCTCACAGCTAACCCTAAATAGCCTCCCTTCTTCCTGCACCCCATACACACCCTTTTTAAAATCCCTTCCCTCACAGCTGGGCTGCCCGTAGTTTCCTGCTTCCAACACTCACTGCAAACTGGCCCCAGAGCCCAGCTCAGACATAATGCACTTTATTCTTCCCTAGAACTCGAGGCAATCAATCACACAGCCTCTACTGCTGCCTTCCTAAATGGTAAAGGACAGAAACCACAAAATTATCAGCTTTGTACAAGCACTTGTTTCTCTGCATGGCAACAGCAGGAGTCAGCATGCTGGAAAGAGGTCTGTGCAAGTAACTGTGATTTGCACTCCCCCCAGCCCAAGAGCAGCATAAAGTCTCTGTCCCATGTAATGACTTTTCTGTAAGTTATTTTCACTCTAATTTTCACTGTTATGCTTTGCCTACCTCAGTGCCTGATGAGGCTCCAAGGCACATATTTTGGATAAGACAGGAACATTTCTCACATGGTTGTGGGTTTAATGAACCCACAGTGGTACATTCTAAAAGCCTCCCAAGCCTTACACTAACGATTGCAGCATCCGCACCAAATTCCAGCTCAGTTTCCACTGTATCGTCACACCGGAGGCACAAACTGTGGCCTGAGCACATTGTGACTGCGGTTACTGGCTCAACCAAGGGTTAAAAAAAATCACAGAATCACCCTCCACCGACCTGAAGCTAAAGAAAACCTTTGTGTAATCACTTATATATAGTAAAACACATGCTACAGTTGCAGTAAAAAATTACAAGATAGCACTCGGGCTCTGCGGTTGCTGCGTACAGCACCCTGCACTTTTTCTCGGTATTCTTTTGAAGCACCTTCAAAGAGCAATTTTGTTCTTGCAATAAATCCCCTCATAACTAAGAAAAACACTTTGTCCTGCCATCTTTGCTGTCCACGTTCTCCTTTAATAAATCAAATGTTCTGCTTTTATCCTTCTGACACCTTCTCTCACTCATACCAGTTGCCTTTTGAAAAAATTTGGCTTTCTCAAATTTTGTTCCCACTGATGCACTAAGCCTGTTTGACTCGGCTTTCACCTACAGGTGATGTGCAAAGCACAGCCCCAGCAACCTCAGGATCTGACCCTGCACGACCTTCACCACAGGTAAGGGTGAAATGTCCTCAAGTGTTCAAGCCAGCACAACTTCAGGGCCTGATTTGGCACTTAATTACACCAATCTAACTGCATGTTAACTCCTGGATAATTTTAGAAGAATCCTACCTGTGCTTTGGTTGAAGTCCCAAGCAAGTGCAATGTGTGCACTCATCAGACAGACAAGATGAGCAGGAACATATTCTCTTGAAGAGGCTCTAAGCTTTTGATAATGAATAGGGATCAGCTGCACTCGCTGTGTTTGGACAGAATAAGCAAAACTGACGTAATGGAAATTCCAGAGAACAATACAGTAACCAGTTACCCCAGGCAAATCTCTCTCCTCTTGCACACCTGCTGGTCTTGGGCCACAGTCTTTGCTGGAAGGTGTGCTGGTTTTGGCTGGGCTTGAGTGAATTTTCTTCACAGTAGCTGGTATCAAGCTGTGTTTGGTGTTTGTGCTGAAAACAGTGTTGATAATTCAGGGATGTTGTAGCTGTTGCTGAGCAGGGCTTGCACATTTCTGCTCCTCACCTGACCAGTGAGGAGGCTGGGAGTGCTCAAGGACATGGGAGGGGACAGAGCAGGGACAGCTGACCCAACTGACCACAGAGATATTCCAGATCATATGGCATTCTAAAAGCTGGAGAGGAAGAAGATGACATGTGGAAGGATGGTGTTTGTTTTCCCAAGTCACCATTACCCACAAAGGAGCCCTGCTTTCATGGACATGGCTGCCCATGGGAAGTGGGGAATGAATGCCTTGTTTTGCTTTGCTTGTGTGGCTTTTGCTTTCCCTATTAAATTGCTTTGATCTCAACTCTTCTAACTTCTACCCTTCCAATTCTCTCCCCCATCCCACAGGACTATGTGGGGCTTAGTTGCCAGCTGATATTAAACCAGAACAGAAGCATGTGCTATCTCCATGCTATTTTGGGTAGGATCTCTTTAAGAAAAGTCTCTGTCCCAATCCCAGTGTCTTATTCCATTCCTCATAGGATGAAATCTTCCCTGGATATCTCACTATAAATTCTAAAGCAGAATCCAGCTCCTGAACATTCCAATCATCATCATCAACCTCTTGTAGAATGCTTCAAAGATACAGATAATTCAGCCCCATTTGTAAATATTATTGTTTCTTCCTTCCACTTCAGTGGCAGGGCCCTTGGCCAGGCCTCAGCTTGCTCCTGTGGTTCAGGATGAATGCCAGTAAAAAAATTACAGCTACCCCTGTGAGCAGCAATGCTTCAGTACATCAGTGAGACAAGTGCCAAATGAAGCACAGAAGTGATCACAACAGAAAGAACGTTTCCTTCTGTCAGTCTCTGTCTTTAATTCCAAAGTAACAGTGCTGCAGTTAAGGTTTAACAAAATGGTTGAATTAATCCCTGCTGTTCACAGGTGACTGTCACCTGCTCCATCACAGGCCCCTGTATCACACCTTGCTGAGCTGTTTCAGCTCACCAAAGCTGCAGCAAAGATTCAGCTCTTCAGGAGAGCGTAACTGGGAAGAGCAGTTTGGGGCAGTGAATGCTGAGCAGTTCCCTCTCACACCTATGCTACTGTTAGAGCCAGCACCTACTGCAAAGAGCAGCCCCACTTCACCTCCTTTCCAGGTGGTGCCTTCCTGTCTCCTTCTTTGTACAGCCTTCCTGCTTTCTGCAAGTTAACTTTCTGAACTGGACCACACAAGAGCCACTGCTGGCATCGGGAAAGGAAGAGGAAGTCCCAGCCTGGAAGAAGAAGGAGGATAAGATCAGGATGGCTCCCCTTTTGTTTGGACAGCCATCAGCTCAGCCTTAGCTGCAAAGTGAAGCCACACACTGACCCCAGCAGCACTCAGAACCAGGTACATTAGCCCATTTCCTTCAAGAGAAATATTGAAGTCCATGGGGTAAACTCCAGGCCTGTGAGCAGGGTAAGGTCTGTGCCAGTTAATTCTTGCTTTGGACAAGAGTTAAGAATAACCACAGCAGTGCTTTTTGTGTTACTTCCAGCTACAGTGAAAGCTCTGTTAATGCCACAATTTGCCTGTGGTACTGGTAAGTAGAAATGCTTCTTTCTGTGACTTTGCAGTCATGTCACACTATAAACAGTACTGTTTTCAGGTAAAGAAGATGAAAAATCTGAGCCTAGGAAGGTCTTCCATCTGACCTCAGCAGCCCTTCTACTTGGCTTGAATACTTGCACTATAAATTATTATACCCTGTACTACTCAACATACACGTATTGCTAGCTACCCCCATGCCAGAGGGGACAAAAATCATCCACCACTCTTTTAAAGAAACACCTTTACTCTGAAGAAAGAAAGATCGGCCCATGATGCATGACAAGAGGAAAAAACAACAACAAAAAAAGACTGCAAACCTGTTCCCCAGGGCTCAAAAAGGTGCAAAGTTGTTTATGTGCCCAAAACAAACCACTTAAGCCAATAAAATTTACAAAACCCAAAATAGTTTTATTTACTTTTCAGATTTCTGCCTCAAAGAGACATTTTGCAAACATGCTAAGGCTACAAAATGTCCAAGTTGACAAAGACATGCAACGCTGACCATTCAATAAGTCACAGCTATCACAGGAGCGACTGTGTCCCCCCGGGCCACAGGTCCCAAAAAACAGGGATGGTGTACAGTGATCATGGCAACGCACTACGCAGGACCCAGTAACCTGAGGTAGGTCATTTACAGTAAGAAAACCATGTCCTACACCAGTGTTACATCCTGATCAACAGGAACCCCTTTGAGGTTCCAGAAGATGTGGGGTCGAGGACTGCTTCCTTAACAAGTGTGCAAGAAAGAAACAGGAAATATCAATGTTGATTAATCTTAGTATAAGTGAGCAGAACAAAGAGTTAGTGTTACCCATGCCAGTGAAAGCCAACCTAAACCTCTGAGGAGTGTTAGCAGCTTCAAGATAAAGAGTCAGTCAGCTGAAGCAACTCTGAAAAGGCTTTCCTGCCAGCATACAGGGTATGATTTGAACCTTATGATTAATTTGTTACAGATCATTCCACGAACAGTAAGATTTTGGTTGTGTTAGATCAGCGAAGCAGGAAGAGCTTGGGCTTGCTTGCATTAAAATAAACTCTGCTGATACAGTAAGAAATACTGTGTCAGGACACTGAGAAAATACAAGGCCTTAATGTGACCCAGGAGTGGTTCCCCACTCTGATCACTAAAAACCCTGCTTTGGAAAAGCATCATGGGAAGCAGCAGCCGCTGCCGTGGTGAACATTAGTGATGCCCCAAATAGCTTTGATAAATTACAACGCAATAGTTACACCACAGAGCTCTTCTCTGCTGCGCTAGACAAAGATGTGACAATAAAGGACACTATTGCAAAGCTTCACTTCCACTCAGACACGCAGAAAATCCGGCACTAGGAAAAGACGAACTGTAAAAGACAAAACGGTGTCTGATACCGTCCGATAACAAAGCCAGATCTCTGGTACCATAAACTGTACAAAAATGATAGAAAAGAATATGCACTGTTATTAATACAGTGCTTATTTTAATATAAAATAAACAGCTTACATTTCCACTGTAAATATAGGCTATATACAGAATTATGTATAGATATAGCTACATGTATAAAGCTTCATTATAGGCCTCTGATACATTTATAACTATGGCTCCCTGAGCCATTTGTAGAGTGCATTTAATAACAAAAAATTAGTAATATGGAATAAATACAATAATAAAAACATGAAGAGTTCTTCTGACATGGTTTTAAAAACTCTCTGGGGCTTGACACATTGTGCTAAAAATTAAAAGATGAAAAGGCAATATAATCTGCGAGGAGGAGAAGGAAGAAGAGCTGGCCTGCCACAGGCAGGGAGCGTAGCTCTCCAAAATTAAAGTGACTTTGCCCTGAATTTTAGCCCTTGACAGCAACCTTGTTCTCCGCAGCAGCAAACATAGCATAGAAGCGCGAGTTCTCGTTGGCCAGCAGGGCAGTTGGGGTGTCGAATTCCACTACCTGAAACCAAACAAGGCAGGTAAAGGATGTCAGTAAAATTCAGCAGAAAATTAACTCCCACCCCTTGGACTTGTGACAGTAAAGAACAGCAAACACAGCGTTCATCTTTAGATGAGACACCAGGCAGTGAAAGTATGTGCATTTATGGATACTGTAACCTGGAATGCTTCAAACCGGCTCAAACACTGGAACTAACCCAACAGCAAGCAACCTCTGGCAGCTCTGGCAGAGGCAGATGCTATGGGCTTTTGCCTTCTCTACCTTTAAGGGCCTTGCCCGATGTTCTTACACTTGATTTAACTGTTTATGACTTCCAAATGGAAGCCTGAAAAATAGGTAAGCATCTGTCATAAGCGTGCTTGAAGCACAGGGCTTTATCAAAGTAACAGGACACTGCCACTGAGGCCCAGCAGGATTGTTTATGTTATTACCCATCTCAGAATTAACCTACAGAGGGCTTTTCAAAAATATTTTTAAGGATAAACCGTTATTCTATGGTACTTTCTCAGTGTGAAAAAGAAATTTTGCCATCTTTCGTTTTGCCACAGTCAGGTAGCAACTGATTCTGTTGGAGTATTATTACCGAGGATGTGAATGAACACAGAGGATTTTCTACCCTGCAGTGCAGCTGTTCCCTCAGTTCAGTCTGCACACCTGGCACCAGCAGATCAGAGGCAGAGACACCTCCCTGCTCACCTGTCCCTGTGTGAGCACCATGATCCGATCACAGCCCAGGACCGTGTGCAGGCGATGAGCAATTGTCAGCATAGTGCAGTCTGCAAACGCCTCTCTAATGGTCTCCTGGATCAGTAAGTCTGTTTCTGTGTCCATAGCAGCTGTTGCTTCATCCAGGATCAGTATCTGAAAGCAGCACAGAATCCTGGCTGTTACCCATAGTCACACCTTCCCTCCCTGAATATGAAAGTGCATAGAGTGGGTAGAATGGCCATGGCCAAGAGTTGTGACAACTGGCAATCCTTATGGAGTTGTGGGCACAAACACAGTTTTTACAAGTACCCTTTCAGTTTTCTTTATGTAATTGCCTTCAACAAAGGATCACACTGGGATCACCTATGGATGACACTTATATTTTATGGTCACATCCTAGACCTACATCTGGGTTATGACCTGGGCCTCAAGTTTCCTACTTCCAGTTTCATATTCAGTAGATGAATCTCAAATATAAATTTTACCAGTAAACTAATTTGACACATGCTGGTGGTGACATTCCTTCTGAAATGAGTCAATACTGACTAGGCTTAATAGCTTTTTATGCTAGGTAAGAATTCTCTTCCTCTCAGACAAACTGATTTGGAGTGACTTTTTGTCAAAGCTGAACTGGACGTGCTTTGTGCAGGTACTGCAGAGACAGCAATAACTTCTGCTGAGTAGTCTGACTTTAAAAATGGATGCAGAGTGAACTTTAAAATACTATGATATGTCACATTTCAGAAAAAAGGCTGTTAAAAGCAGAATCTCAGTCAATCTCAATCCAAAAGTCCTTTCTCACTGTAATTATTGTTTGTTTTTCATTCCTGCAAAACCTTTCACTTGGCTGGCATAGCATGGTCCCAAATTCCACTTGGAGACTACATTTTAGTGGAGCACCATGCAGAAGGAAAACACTTGGCTCATTCACAAAAAGGTGGAAAAAGGGAAGAATCTGATGCTCCCCAGTAACAGGACACAGAATAAAAGATTAGGCCAGTCTGTCACACTATTGTTAATACTTGCAAGCAATGCCTTTCCAATGGCAGGACATTGCAGGAGCTGCATACAAATACCTTCCTGGTTGTTTCAACCTTATACCTCTCTAGGCTGCAATAATCATTGGTGTGATTCCTCTGACAGAAAGAATCCAGCACAAAAGAAGGCTTGTTCAATCCAATAATTTTGGTATCTCCAGCTATTTCTCTCCCTGCTGTGCTCACCTTGCAGCG
The DNA here is from genome assembly GCA_013397915.1 of Daphoenositta chrysoptera. Classification (NCBI taxonomy): domain Eukaryota; kingdom Metazoa; phylum Chordata; class Aves; order Passeriformes; genus Daphoenositta; species Daphoenositta chrysoptera. The sequence goes on along the minus strand of VZRO01001068.1, from coordinate 189,880 downwards.
ACGCAGCAGAGCTCTAGCTATGCACAGCAACTGTCTCTCTCCAACAGAAAAGTTCTCCCCATTTTCCATCACTTCTGAATCAAGTTTCATAGGCAGCTGTGCAACCTGTATGGGAAAGAAGAGGCAAAAATCTTAGAGAATTGCACAAAATCATATAAACAAGAACAGATCTCCTGACTATCTTTGTCCCCAAGAAAAGAGAGTGAACCTAGTCCCTGCAGGAATTCCTGCAGCCTGAATTCCATAGCCATAGCTGCCACCTGACTTATAAGAAAAAGAATTAGAAATGTCATGGCAGCAAGACTTGCTGCAGAGGGCAGGTTTTACAGTCACTATAAATTTGGACATGTGACACTTACACTCACAAATAGAAATGCAGAATGCACACTTAAGGCACATACAGAAAAAAATCACTTGAAATGTTTTAACACCCTAAGAATCCCTGTGATGAAGCAGCAGTCTACTATCCTATATACTAAAAAATACACAGAATATGGCATGTTCTCAAAAAACCAAAAATATCAGTCTGATAAAATCATGGGAAAAAAGAAAGAAAATTGGTCAAATAAAGCATAGAGAACAAGGGGGGAAATGCAGAGAAAAAGCTTTAGATAAAGACCTCTAAAGTAGCTACTAACAGAACATGTTGCTTTGGAAGTCAAATACAAACATGCATCTCCCAGGGTACATAATACTTACACACTCCTTCATGTGAGTCCTTTCCAAAGCAGCCCAGATCTGTTCCTCACTGTACTGATTGAAAGGATCCAAGTTTGATCTGGAAGAGGAAGTAGAAAATAAGCAGAATTTTAACTCAGCAATGAATGGCAAAGCAGCAGTGTGCTAATTCATCCAGACAGGTGATTCCCATCTGGCCTTCCACTGACAATTTCCTTGCCAAGGAGATCAGATGCTCCCAGCACAGTGGGGTTAGAAGAGCCAAAAAACAAGAGTAGAGATAGAAGACAAAGATACTAAAATTTCAACCACATCTAAAGGGAAGCAAGACTTCCATACAGGATGATCACACCCAGTGCTGCACTGGGCCAGCTAAAATCATTCATCTGTGCTTTTTTTGTTTCAAAACCAGAACAGAAGCTAGGATGCCTGAGAGCTACCACCTCACCAAGCACCTATGGCATTTCAGGTATAAGCTGGTAGACTGGTCAGTCCCTTCTTGCCTTCTTATGGTCTCACTAACCTCACAGTGCCACTGAACAGCACAGGTTCCTGAGGGATTATGGAGAGTTTGCTCCGAAGATCTGCCAAACCAATGTCATTTATTTTCACTCCATCAACTTTAATGCAGCCTCCAGACAGTTCAACGAGACGAAAGAGTGCCATTCCAAGGGAAGACTTCCCTAAAAATGAGACAGGAAAAACAAGACCAGTGTTTCTACAGAATCATAAAAGCTTTCAGATGAGAAAGTGTTTTAAAAGCTGTCCACATCTAAGAAAAGTTTTAAAATACCAAAAAGTCCTGGCAAGCAATGCTCTGGTAAGTACTGAGGTTCAGCATTTAAACTTCTGAGCAATTGTGGGGGCAGCTCCTAACCTCTCCTCAAAGAAGTCATCCCTGGAGTGCTGCCCCAACCCCACTGCCAAAACCCTGCCAAGAAAACTCAATACAACAATATAAATTACTTATTTAGAAACTCATTTTGAGGTTGATTTAAGTCATCTCACAAACAGGGGTTTGGATTCTTCACATTACAGAGTTCTGAGATGGCTCAGAGCCAAACCTGGCTGCAGCATCAGTACAAAAAACTTCCAAGAGAGTCAGACAAGCTGCAATGAGCACACTGTAGGCACCAATCTATGCTGGTCAGTGGCTTGGGGAGTTAAATCCCATCAACATACTGGCTCAGGCATAGTAGGATATCCCTCTGCTTTAAATGGAAACTTGTTTTCACTATTGCTTACAGGGATCTTGCTTATGTACACACATGAATAGAATCCTCCACCGACAGACTGCTCAAGCCCTCTTGTGCAACCAACAACTTACTCAAACACAGAGGAGAACTAATAAGACTGCCCCAATTCTGTAAAAGTAATAATTAAACTCTGCTTAGTGTTTTTCCTTACCTGAGCCTGTCCTCCCCACAATGCCAATCTTTTCCTTCGGTTTGATGGTAAAGGACACTTTTTTAAGTACTAGAGGGAGGTTCTCTCGGTACCGCATCTCTGCATTTTCAAAAACAACTTCACCTTCCTGTGGCCAGTCCAGAGGAGGAGTTTTATTCTTAATTCGAGCAGGAGCTTCCAGGGAAAGCGTCTTTTAACAAAAATACAGAAGTTCAGTTTCCAGAAAACAAAGCACCAAAGGAAAATTATCATCTGCAGCTTTCCACAGTTCTTCCCTGCAGACTCAGCCCAGATCATTTATAGCAGTTCCATGATGAGATGTTTGGCTGGATGTGGGCCCAGTGGTCCAGAAGTTTGCTGTGTTACACTGACCACACTGTTAATTCCCCTTCTGTTGCCTCAGTAATGACATCAGTCCTTCTAAACAACAATGGTTTTCATCAATGGAATTCAAAATGTATTTTAGGCCTATTATTTATCAACACAATCCAATTGAGTTTCATGACACTCCAAAGACTGGATGCAAAATCTGCTGCATTTCTATGCCTCATTTGCTGTGCCATGCCAGGGTCACCTCTGTTGATTTGACACAGAAGAGAATGCCCAAGTAACACATTAAATGCCACCCTCTTCCTTCTCCTCCTCATGTTCCCCTGTCCTACTGAATCACTGAGTCAGTCCCTTCCAGCTTGCTCACTTCTGCTATTTCACTCTACCCCTTATTGAGCAATTCACAGATTAAACAGAAAAGCAGAACCTCTGAAAGCCTAACACAAGGCTTTACAGCACATTTAGAGTGAAGTCAAGGTCACTTTCCCATATTTGGCACAAGCACCCTCAAAGAATGGCAGCAATTCTGTCATGGGATTCACCTCGTGTAACTGAACCAGGCCCTGACAACTCCTTTACAGTCTCTACAAAAAGAAATGCTATAAAACAGCATTTCTGGGATATGATTTTTCTCATTCTAATATAAATACTTGGAACAGGTATTAAATTGCCCTCTGGAGACATCCATTTCCTACACAGACCATTGAGAGGTCCCACAGGGATGTCAGTTGTGGACATCTGCAACATCTAGTTAGAGGCAGATTAATTGTATGCCAGGGGTTTGAGAAAAAAAACAGCCATCTGCTACAATAGTGCTCCAATTCTTTGAGCTTGGTGCTCAAAAACAGCAGCCTTGAGCCCCCACTGAAAAAGCCAAGCCTGGGCCTTGGTAAGACCCAGGACCTGAATGGTGTTTCACTGCCCACCCATCCCTTCACTTCAGCTTCAAACTAGTTTTACAGTTTCATAAATGGCTGTCTAGAGATCAAAATAAAAAATCAGATAGTGTTGCTTAACAGCGATACAGAATGCGAGACGTAACTTTTAAAAAACACCAAACAACAGTCTACAACTGTACATTTTGCCACTAAAGGCCTGACAGTGATAAACCCATCTCAGCCCAGGGAGAGATACAATATTTGGCACAGCTGTCAACTTGTATGGTCACCAAGTCTCCCATACATAGAAGTTTTCTATTTAGGTGCCTCCAGAGGATTTATTTATTTAACTGGTGGAGTGGGCAGGTTTGGGGTTTTTTTCCTTCTCTGTTTTTTTGTTTTGTTTAAAAAAAAAATGCTACAAATATCAACTACTAAACAGCCCAGGTTTATGAAATATATATATCTCCCTCTGAAGTTCACAGGGAAGATTAAATGAAAAAGCCTTTCACCTCACCAGACCCAGCAGGAAGCTTTCTTCTGGCTATGCTTTCCCCACTGACCTATGCCCAGTTCTGCACACACAAATCCCAGTTACAAAGAAAGGGTTACAGATAATCAGAGCAGCTTGCTAAGCATTTAGCCTGGCACATTTCTCATGTTCAGCTGAGCACATTTCTCATGTTTGAAGTAAGAGCAATCCCTTTACTTTTCAAGCATATAGAAATATGTTACCTAAGACAGCTGTGGAAAAGTAGGCTTATTAGGATGAAGCAGAATTACTTGTAGATAAAGTAACAAACAGTTATCTGTGTTTAAATGAAGGAATCCCATTAGGTTTGGAATGAAGGATGCCAGAACACCACCCTTTTGCTGTAAAATAAGGTTTTGAATCCCCAGTTACCCTTTTCACACCCTCCACTCTTTACTGTGAGTGTCAGGAAACTTCCAATATCCTTATTTAACTCCAGCAATGTAATCAGCTCTGGGGCCATCCATCCCACCAGTACTGATAGATGTGCTTCATAAAACAAACTCACTCTGCAGTGTTACAGCATAGGCTTTAGTGCCTTTCCAAGATCAGGAACATACAGTCTGTACTAAGGCAGACTATGGCTGAGGCCAGCAATGTAACAAGCAACACAGAATTTCATAACAGGCAGTTGAATGCATTACAGTCCTACCTTAATATAGTGGTCAATCCTCTCCACTGAGGTGAAACGAGCTTCTGTCTCTGAAGCCAGTCTGACTGTAAACTGGAATAACCCTGTTAACTGAGGTGGTGAAAGAAAAAGAAAAGTTTTTAGAGCCGTGACTTGTTATTGAATTAAGAGATGAACGTGTCCAGCAGGACCAGGGCAGCGACTGTCCCCTGTACTTGGGACTGGTGAGGTCACACCTCAAACCCTATGTTCAGTTTTGGGCCCCTCACTACAAGACAGACATTGAGGTGCTGGAGGGTGTCCAGAAAAGGGCAACAGAGCTAGGGAAGGGTCTGGAGTATGAGTGAGTCCTGTGAGGAACAACTGAGGGGGGTGGAGGGGCTCAGCCTGGAGAAGAGGAGGCTTAGGAGGGATCTTACCACTCTCTACAACTCCCTGAAGGAGGGTGTGGCCAGGTGGGGTTTGTTCACTTCTCCCACTTAACAAGCAGTAGGACAAGAGGAAACAACTTCAAGTTGTGCTGGGGGAAGTTTAGATTGGATGTTAGGAACATTTCTTCACCAAAAGAGTTGCCAAGCACTGAAACAAACTGCCCAGCAAATGGTGGAGTCACCACCCCTGGATGTATTCAAAAGTCGTGCAGATGTGGCACTTGGGGACATGGTTTGGTGCTGGGTTTGTCATTGCTGAGGTAATAGTTGGACTCAGTGACCTTAGTGGTCTTTTCCAACCTAAACAATTCTATGATATTTGATATAAGTACTCTTGGCACTGGGCACCATATAACTGAAGTGTTCAAGGCAAGTTAATTTAATAGTTCATCTTAAAATCAACATAACATAAAATCACCATCCCTTGAGAAACCAGCAGCTTAGGAACGTTTCCCAAGAGCAACAGCTTGAAGTACGAGGTGTGTAAGCTCTTTAATTTCACCTCACTGCCACAAGGAGGCAAAAGAGGCCAAGCAGCAGCTCCAACAACGAGTGCTCCGAGCCCTGCAGCTCCTCTGAGCCAGCGCCGAACGCTGCTTGCTCATTAGCAATATCTACATTAAAAGAGCAATTAAATATCACAGTATGTGGTCACACTCACCTGCACAGCGTATGAGATGGCCAGCCCGGCATAGGCAGGAGGGATCTGGCCGTGCATGAGGACAATCATAAGGCCAGTGGTCGTGATGAGAGCAATGCTGATGATGTCCAGCCGCACAGCCAGCCAGCGCATGGCGCAGCTGAACAGGTAAAACGGGGCCTGGTTGTCATCCAGCAGCTCCTGGTACCTGAAACAAACACAGGAGAGGTTAGTAGACTCCACGGGCCTGATATTCTACAAATATCAGACCTACTTAAACCCCTGCTCCAGTATCAGGATTCAGGGTGGGAGGACTCATCACTGACAAAGTTTCAAACTAAAACGTGATGGCAGAGTTTGCAAATATTCCTGTGTATTGTCAGATGTGTACTCAGCTCAAACTCTCCAAAGTCAAATCACAAAGTCTCTGTCTAAAACAATGAATTACGCTGGAGTGAATCAAAGTCAGGGACATTAGACAAACTTTCACCACTCTTCACCTATGCAAGACCTTCCAGAAGATGTTCAATGACTACAAATTACTCCACAGATAACAGCAGCAGTGCTTCAGAATATGTGTCATTTTATACACAAGTGTAAAAGTAAATTAAGTTTTGATAGAAGTAGTTACACCTAATTAAAACACATCAATAACTACTTAATTTACAATCCTGACACTGCACAGCTGAGAAAGTATATTTAAGGAGAAACACCCCACATTCACAAAGCAGTAACTGCTGGTGTAGCAGTGTCTTTGCAGAGCTCCTGAGGCAATTTTCCCTATGCTTCCACACCCTTGGTCTCATGACCTTGCACCTGCACAACGCTGATACTGTTACAGCAGGTTCTCATGGGAAGCAACTACCACTCACATGAGAAATGTTTCACTTTCCCTCATCAACGTTTGTTGGAAAGACTTTCGTTTATACTAGAGAAAGCCAAGTACAGTGAACAAGGTGGCTTATGGTCACTGAAGTAATTAAAAAATGCTCTCCAATGACTCAGGTGCACAGAGACTAACAGCTCATCAATACTCTCACTGAGGTTTGGTTAGCAATGCTTTAAGCAATGCTAATGACATAATGAGAAACAATCCATAGAAAGTATAAGCAGGGCCTGATGAAAATTCCATACTAGTAGGGAAAAAGTATGGCCAAAACCTTGTCCTCACCATTACCACCTGCTGCACTGCTGAGAATTCCAGAAGAAAGCACTCACCTGGGACCCCACCACTGCTCTTCCCAGTTTTCCCTTACCCTTCTTCTGTTCTCCCAATTTTTTTTCCCCAGAAAAGTAACTTTCACTCATAGAACCAACGGTCCATCAGACCCCAGTAATGAACCCTTCTGAATGCCAACGTGTTGCACTCAGCTTTGTGCTCCACCATTCCCAGATGGGTATCTAGACTGACCTGTGCAGAAATTCCTGTCCTTTGTGGTAGGCATGGATTGTGGAGAGACCCTGGATGCTAGATGTAATGTGAGACAGGAATGGAGACTGTGTGATGTTGTCCAGACGCTTGAGCTCTCGAATAAAGACTCTGGAAGGAAAAAGCACTTTGAGTTTCCTGCAGAACCACCAGATGCCAACCACTATGTTGTACTTGAAGGTGAAAGTATCTGTACTTTTAGCCAAAGCAGCTGGTGCACTTACCTAGACACAACATGAAGAACTGTGAACAGGACTATGAGGGGCCCCACTGCCACCAGGAACCAGGGGAAAACCCCAGAAATCACCCCCACACAGAAGAACACAAGGATGACATTCTGGATGAACATTTCCGCTTGAAATGGCAAACGAACATCAACTGGTGAAGATGGAAGGAAAAAAGGAAGATCTTGAGTACAGAAAGCTAAAACAACTTATATAAAACAATTCAGTTCAGCTGTATATCATTGACAATGACAGTGATTTCTCTTGGCTTATTAAAATTAAAAATGTACATTTTCATTGGGGTGTTTTTACCTTCTGAGTTCCTGGCAGTGTAATTATTCCCATTTGCAGAAATAGCACTGATGGAACCCTGACCTAATTACCACCTCTGCTGCACAGCAGCTTCACTCTAATGTTTTAAGTTGTCCCTGCATTAACTGCTGAAAGCCCATGTGCAGCCTGGAGGTACAAGAGCAGCTGCACATTTCCTTCTTTATAAGTGAATGGACAGACCTGAGCTATCAGCTGCCTTCTAGAATCATAACCCAGGTAAGTCCCAAATCCTGCTTTGTTTACTGCAAGTGCACATTTGGCAGCAGACAGAGTACAATCACCCCAACAGCAACAGACTGGAGAGTATTCAGGAGTTAACTGGGATGTCTGAAAGTGGGATTTACAGGGCACACAGCGAGAGATACCTTCATCCATGTCTTTGGAAAACCTGTTGAGGATCCTCCCAGTGGGTGTAGTGTCAAAGAACTTCATGGGGCTCCGCAGAATCCGTCGGAAGAGCTCGTCATGGAGCCTTGAGGATGCTCTGAGAGTTCCCTGACAACGCAGAAAACATTGCCATGTTACAAAACAGTGTTTGCCTTCCTGCCACTGCATTTCTTCTGGCACCAAAATATTCTACTCTGTTTCTCTCCAATCTTAAGAGGTTTTTTATTGCATTCTGTGCTTCCAACCAATGGAGGAAGCTATTGATTTGGGCAGAAGTTTAACAGAAACACGGTGCAGCCTCAAGAGCTGGCTATGGAAACACCGCAATCCATGATTGACTTCCTCTGGTTCAAAAGTCTCTCTTGGGAGTTGACCAAAAGAATGACAATGACAGCAATTTGCAGAAGCAGGAGGAGGGGGAGACAATGAACACCAGCGCTGGCACATACCTTTACAAAGACCACACCACGAACAGCTTTCAGGATCAGCATAACTGCCATGGACAGTGCATAGATGCCAGCATAGTAATGCATGTGAGGGTTATCTTTCATACTGCTGCTTATGACAGTCTCATTTCCCAAAGTCACTGTGGTGTTCTGCAGAAAATCCAAGGTTTCAGGGGTTGGTTAAGACAAGAATGAAGTATTATACATTACATGTGATAGAATTTAACTGCCTTGTGTCTTCTCCCATCACATTTGATATTTCTTCTTTCAAGTACTTCAGTGGCCATTGAATACTTCAGAAAGTTTTCCCTGGCAGAGATGCTTGACTTGCAGATTTGTAGCCCTTGGCCTTTTTCCTACAATATCTTTCAAAATATTACCACAATGCCTACTTCATTTGATTCCTAATCTCTCATTTCATGTTTATTTCTTGTGTTCTTCTGAACAACGTCAGATCCTTGCATACCACCACTCCTATTACACAGCAATATTTACCTTGGATAGAGCTCTCTATCAGACACCATTGCTTTTTTCTGCCACTATGCAATAAATTCTTTACTGTCACACCGTTGTACATTCTCATTCTTTTATTTTTGATCTTCAAGTATGTTTAAGAACCTCATTGCTCATTCTAGTATTGTTGGCCATCTGCACTTCATTATTTCATCTCTGAGATTAGTAGCTTGCTCTCTGTGCCCCCACAAAAAAGTCCTGCTGTTATATTTGGATTTTTAAATGCAACAAGGCTTGCAATCAAAGCCCTGGGAGAGGGAAAAAGCCCAAACCACACCAGGTCGTCAGAACCTTCAAAGCAATTTCCAAAAGCCTCAAAGCCATATTTTAACAAATAGGTATAAGATCACATTTAAACAAAAAACAACACTAAAATTAGCTTGTTGGCCCCTTTCATATTTTCACTTCCTTTTCTCAGACTAACCAAGAAAAGGAACAAGAGGGCAGCATTAAACCACATGAGTTATTATATCTTCCTTATTACTGGAGCTCTCTTATTCTTGGAGATGAACTCCCTAGTGAGACCACCTCCTGGGGAGCCCTACAACTTATTTAAATTAGGAAGCACCATTTGGTCTCGCAGGACTGCTTGGGATTAGTCTAGCAGAGCAAACTCACAGCCCATTAGACACAAGAGTAGAAAAGCTATTTAACTTACCCCACTGCCTTGCTTGATCCAGAAACTCAGCCACCAGTTGCTGAAAGCTGTGCTGCCCACATTCAGCACAAACAGTGCCATGATGATGAGGAATGCAAAGGGCCCTCCAGCTGCCTGAATATAGACACCATAAACAGACCAGGGGACAGAGCCTTTGCCTTTCTCTTCCAACTGGACCAACTGGCCTGTGAAACAACAGAGGATGAAGAGGGGTTTGAGGAAAAGAAAGCTCTTCCATGAAATTCCCATAAATTTGTGAACACACACAAAATTAGTCTTTCAAACTGTGCAGAGTACTTTCAGAAACGCTTCACTTCACACTTAGAACTCAGTGATTCAAACAGTTTTTCAAAAAGTCACATTTCTTCTGCAGAACCATTTGTGTAACGGTACAACTGAAAAAGCCTCATCAGCACAGACTTAAATGTTAGGCTGAGATTGGCCTCACCATTGCTTTTTAAACCCTGAAGTTCAAAGCTAACATTAAACAGATCTACAGAGGCCAGACCTTCTAATTCTTCATCCATAAATGCCATGTCCTGCCCAGGACTGAGTGCCAAGCTGTACACATGGCCCTCTTAGGACAGGGGGAGAGGTGGTATGGGAGGCAAGGCAGTACCAGCTCCTTTGTGCTCATGGCACTGCACCAGCAGGAGCCTGATTGAACTTAAAAACATTGTACAGGCTCCCATATTTAATGAATTAATGAATGTTCTTTGCCCACTGCCTGTGTCCTATCAACCACACTAAGTGACAAGGATTGAGACAGCTTCCAAAACCTGAGAGGTACATTAACAAAATACTTTGAAGCACATGTTTTGAGCTTATTGGAGGACAAAATAATTACAGCCAGAAATTTGATTACATAGTTACCCTCCTCTTCCTTCTTTACAACTTTCTCCTTCTTCACAGACCCTGTTTTGGTACTTTTATCCTGGGGCCTTTTCAGTGAATTGTTTGTGTTCTTCTTTATATTAATCTGCAGGAAAACAATGACACTAAACATATCAGAGTAGTTTGCTTTGACATTTTCATATCTAAATACAAACTTTTATTAAGTTGCCACCTAAGGACAAAGGCTTTCAATAGCTCAGCATTCAGGTCAAGGAGGATATTAATGTCACAGTTATTACAGAGGATTGCCAACTCTAGTGGATTAAATTCTCCTCCTCTATCAATCTGAACTACTACCAACCTGTACAGGGAATGTGCGAGGTTAATTTCCAGAATCAGTGAAATTATGAGTATACATGGTAGAGGAGTGATGCCCCACTACTGCAAGAAACATACAATCTCTCTGTCCCTTGTAAAAATAATTCATTGTTTTTTTAAAAGGCTTTTTTCCCCCAAACACCCTACTACTTAGAGACATTTCATGAGAGCTTTCTTAAGAAAAGTCAGGTTAACCTAATCTTCTAGAAATCCAATGTCCAAACACTAAAATGCACACAAGCAGGTGTGGTTCTAAACCCAGCCATCTTCCCCTCACTGGGAGTTACTGCCTGTTCAGAGTCAGCCTATGTGGACAGAAACCTCTTACACACCATGTTCAGGGTTGCCTCCCTACACTTTATGTGAGATCAAACCACAGAGAATCCTACTGATCATCCATTTCTTCTTATCCCACAGGGAATGCAATTTAATGGTCTTTCCATGAGCTAGTGTTTACGACATTGAAAGTCAGCCAAGCATGAAGAATGGAGAATCTCTTGTTAACTATCATTATATTAATCTTAAAATGGCAGAGCTATAATCTTCATGCCTCAAAGGATATGCAGAGCAATGCATGATATCCTTTTGCTTCTTTCACAAACATCTCCCAGGAGAATGCGTCACCAAGCATCTTCTATATCTGTAATTCTTATAAAGCTTCCTTCTCAGAAACCCTTTGTTTTAAATGTCTGCAACTTGTGAGTAAGGAGCCTCTCATCTCTTAAAAAATAAACTGTTGATGTTCTTTTAATCTTTTCTTACTAAGACAAAATGCACACAAAATTTAGACAAGTTATTAAAAAACAAAATGCAAAGATCTTTACTTCAGAGATTAACTTCAGGAAACAAAAAGCAGAAGAGTGGGAAAAATTAAATTGCTCAAAATTTAGATGTTGTTGTACTGAATGGCTCATGTTATTTTCTAGATTTACATTTTTTGCACCAACTGAAATACTAGAGCACATCTCCAAGTTTGCATTTACAGACTTTTTTCGTAACAGTAGTAGTGTCAAGACAAAACTTTTTTTCTCAAACTCCCCCAAAACACAGTATTTTTTCAGTCATGCTTGCAAAATACTGTCACATTTAACTTTTGACAAGTTGTGTCACACCTGCTGTGCCTCAGTCACTCTATTGAAAAAGTAGTAACAAGTCAATAAGAATTTTTTCAGACAAAGGTTGTTGGAGATTTGTGCTAATTTGGTGGTAAATTAAGGAGGGGTGTGTACAGTAAGAGAGACAAACTTCCTGCTCTGAACATCACCAGGAGAGAAACTACAATATTTTCATTATTAACTCATGAGCTCATTGGCAGAGTCCTCCCTAGCGCACATTCCCTAAAAACAGACTGTGACAAAGTGCTAATGAAGCACAGATTATTCTATAGGAAATATATTGGTCAGATCAACACATGCAAATGTGTGAAGCCATTTTCCAGTTTTCTGACAATGTCACTTGGTTCATCTCAGAATAGCCAAGATTCAGAGCACTGTAAAATAAACAAGTACCTCAATATGCGGTGTTTCTCCCAGCTGCAGGCTATTAAAAATAGTTGCATAATCCCCATTTAAATTCATCAATTCCTCATGACTGCCTCGCTCAGTAATGCAGCCTTCTTTCATGAAGATCACTTCATCACAGTCAACAAGATACTGGAGAAAGTGGCAGTAAGAACAAGTCTCTATCACGATGTTCAATAACCAAACACTCCCACACAGCCCTTCTCAGTAGCTTGTAGACACTGGCATACAGCACACCTACTCCCACATAACAGACATTTGGTTTTCAGAGGTCTTCCTCTGACTAGAGCACCATGATTACTCACACTACACAAAAAGTTTTTGTGTCCTATCAAAACCAACTTCTGATGGAAGATGTGACTCAGGATACTTAAACACTGTAAATACTGATAGACTAAGCACTAATATTTCTATGCACAGAAGACAGCAAAAAAGTCTCAGATACATCAATTCTGATTTACTGACACCAAATCCAAGTGTTTTCTGCTGTGATGAAATAGCTTTATAGCAAGTTGGTAAAAATATTTTTGAACAGAGTATTTCTCTGGTAAATTTTCTTTAGCCAAGTGTTACCAGTCCCAATCAGACACCAAGCAGCACTGGTATCAAATACACAATTAAATTGTGCTCAGTGCATATTTGCAAACCTAGTTTATAAATGTAAACCACACATTTTACAGACAGACAGGGTTGTCCTATCACAGGTCAGGGCATAGAAATTTCTAGAATGAAGGCAACTGATTAACAAACCATTTCAAGAAAGTCCAAGAAAGAAAGCATGAGAGATTCAGTACCTGAAGCTGATGAGTGATGAAAAGGACAGTCTTTGACTTCAGGTGCTTCCTTATTGCACTGTTAAAAATGTGATTTCCAACGTGAGCATCTAAGGCACTAAGGGGGTCATCAAGGATGTAAATGTCCCTGTCACTGTACAGGGCTCGAGCCAGACTGATTCTCTGACGCTGTCCCCCACTCAGGTTAGCCCCTCGTTCACCAATCTGCAGAGACATGCACCCATTATTTCATTTCTCCAGCACCATGCAACATAGATGACCAGAACAAAGCAGACCATATTATTTATTTATATATGTTTATATAAGTATACTCCCCCATAACATTATATATTAATATATATACATGTTCTAGCTTAGGTGTCCACATTGTGACGTGTTATACATTCAAACTCAAGGTTAATATGCCCAAAATGTGGCAGTACTTTCAGTGCTTTCTTTGCTTATTTTACTTTTTATGAATTAACACAGCCATGGTTTTTCTCAGCTATTTTAAATCATGTTCAAATAGGTCTTGTTAAGGCAGCTAAACTTACAACATAATAAAAAAAATTCCCAAACAGTCGACACGAGTGAAAAACAGGGTACAACTCTTAACAGTCCAGGGCCCGCACAGATAAGCTCAGCTCAAGAGAGTGCATTCAACAGCTTGGCTCATATGCACCCCAGACTGATGTACCCTCACTCCAGTTTAGTCTGCCAAACCAAAACTCTTTCCTCCACCTATTCATTAGTTTAGTATAAGCAGAAACATACCTCTGTCAGGTCCCCATTTGGAAGGATGGCCAGGTCAGGCCTCAGACAGCAACCATTCAGCACAGTATTGTATCTGAAGAACAAGTAGATAAATAGTTAAGAACACTGATTTTCCCCACAATTATTTAGCTAGTACAGCATTATCTCATTTTCTACACTAATAGCAGATATTCCAGCAGCCTAAAACAACTCATCTGCTTTGGACTCCCTGGAGAAAACTGAGGATAATAATTAATCAGCTACTTCCAAAGCATTGTGAGGATAAAGAAACAATTTCTTTCCAGGGATAGTTGGCTAAGGGCCACAGGAAAGTCCCCCACTGGAGGGGGGCTATGGAAGATGTCAATACATTGCACACAGCAGTTGTTGTGCTTGAAGAGGGCAAGGCCAGGACAGCAGGAGAAAATACCACTTTAGTGCTGCTAAAACCAGAGTGCCAGGATAAGGTCCAGCCTCACTGCAAGCGAGCAGTGACAGACACACTGACAGCCACAAGCCACAGGACCACATGCAAAAGAGGCAGGATCCTAAGTGGGACTTAGAGAAGACTTAGAGACAGACTCCAGAAGGATATAAAGGCTTTATCTGCAGTGTACTCTGCATTAAATTTTTCCCACACTTGGGCCAAGAATTACTAAGCTCTCATGAAAATCAGCAAATAGTCTTTATGCCTTTCCCTGGTCTTAAAATTAAGAGCCAAACACGGTTAGAGGGGAAAAAGGGGTTTTTCCCTGGGTATTTATGGAAGGACCCTTAGGTGCAGCACACCCAGGTGGAATGCCCACAGAGCACACGGAATGCACACCCACAGTCAGTTGGATATAACATTATAGGCCTCACAAATGATTCTTGATCTTGATAACTGATCTTATCAAAGATTCCCCAAGGAGAGGCTCAAGTGAACCCTCACCCCGAGGAACCTTCCCCTGGATGGGCCTATCTCAGTTTACAGAATGTGCTCTGGAGAGGCCCTTGGTGTCTGGGCCTTTGTGACCCCTCACTACGAGGCTTCCAAGATGTTCGGTCTCTTGGTTTAACAAAATAGTAAGTCTAAGAATGTGGGCTAGAAGCACTAAGAATAGAAAAAGTATGTGAAAGGGGTAAAAAAGAAAAGGCAAAAAGTCATCATGGCATCAGTCTGACAAACCTTTCTTCATCATACTCCTTGCCAAAAAGGATGTTGTCCCGGAGAGTGGCGTTGAGAATCCAGGCCTGCTGGGCCACGTACGCGAAGGTCCCGCTTACTGCGATGCTCCCCTCCAACAGGGTCATCTGCAAGCACAGAGCAGCTGTGAGATTATGCTACCCCATGTTTAGAATAGGTTATTTTCTACAGAGTATGAATAAGTGAAAGAGGAAATGGGAAAGAGAAGTATTCAAAACAGGATTTCTCACCTGTCCTAGAATTGCTGAGATAAGTGATGTTTTTCCGCTCCCCACACTGCCACAAATTCCAACAAGTTTTCCCTAGAGAGAAAGGAAAAAATTATGGTACTCATTTCTTACATTGTTCATCCCTTTCAGAATTCAGACTACCTTTAGTACATCTGAGAGAACAGTTGGATAGGAATGACAGCTCTAAAGTGACATAACAGACAAAAAAAAGCAAGAGTCAGCATTTTAACTCTCAAATTGTATAGAGGGAACACAATCTCACAATGAAATAAAACTGAAATCAACTCTACCGGTAAAAATAAAGGTACTTGAAGATCAGCTTCCTTCTTACTAGGGATACAGGCCCAGAGGATCAATAAACCAAAAGCACCAAAGCCTGCCTGAACAGAATGCACCAAGAGGTTTTTGGGAGTGATAACAAAAGATATAAAAAGCCTGAAAGAAAAGCAGAATTTAGCATATATGGGTCCAGTAAAACTCCTGGCCTCTTAGATCCAATTTGCTAAACAACATGTACCAAGAAAAGACTAGAATTCAGTCACTTTGAAGAATTTATCTGCGATAAAATGGATGGGTTGATACCCACATTAAACAATTAATTTTTCAGAATTATTTTTGTTCCTTTTGTAAAAGCTGTAAAGTGAACAAAAAAGGCATATAGACACTTGTGGAACACATTGCTGACCTTCTCTTGATAGCACACTTCTGAGAGAAAACCAGCCTTTACATTTTCAAGTAACTGTACTCTTTTTTGAGGCAATTTTTTTAACTATATGCATTCTCCCCCAAAGTTTAAAATATAGGTATTTTTAGTTTAAAATAGTTTAAACTCTCCCTCTGTTTGTATAAGTACATAAGACAATTTAACCATGAATATCTTCATAAATATATAGATCCCATTATTACAACATCCAACTGGCAAAGCTTTTGTATTTGTAATTGATGTCATGTATTAAGTTCAATGCTTTTCTTTGACATCTTACAAGCTTTTACCCACCTTGGAGCAATAGCTCCAAATGCTTCCAAAATTCTTGAAAACCTGTGTCCTACTGCACAAAAATTCTCAAGGAAGAAAATTGCACATTCTTCAATGGAAAGCACTGTTATGCTGCATTGGAACACCTAATCACCTAAAATGTTCACCCAGAATACAGCTGAAACCTGCAAAATTATCAAATTACCACTGCAGGAACGCACTGTTCTCCAGCACCCCGCTGGTACCTGGTGCCCTGCAGATCCTCTGAGCTCAGTGGCTGACACACTGTCCTGGGAGCTGCACACCCCTCATCTGGATGTAGAAGCTGTACAGCCTGCCCTTGTTTCACAGGCTGTTTGCAAAGATTTAGTTGCTAAAATGGTACAGCTGTTTACAGCAAGATCAGACACTGCATCCTGGATACTGCAGTTGCCATGGATATTACAGGAGTGCACAAAAGCAATATGCTCCATTTCATGCAAATGAAACAGCACAGAGCTCTCTGTTCCAAAGGGCAGCTAAAATGAGGCCTTTTAAAAAGCTCCAATTTCCTCCTTTCATTTCTTCTTACCTTTTCTATCTCCAAGTCGATGTTGTAGAGAGTCCTCTGAAGCCGAAGGTTAACCAGGTGGATGATTTTGTGCTCCTCTTCGGGGCTGTGATGGTCATCACTGTCCACTAGAAGATGGCCCTTCTGCTCTGCCAGCACAGCTTGCTGTCCCTCATTCTGTAGCTTCATTTTCTCTTTCTTGCTCTTGGTTACTTTCTTGTCTTTTTTCACTTTGGGGGTCAACTTGGGTGAGCTCTGGACGCTGGCGTGGGAGAAGTCCCAAGCCAAGGTGGCATTTTTCACCTCTATCGCGGTGTGAGGATTGGCTGGTTTTTTCTTTATCATATGAACCTCTTCCATTAGAAATAAACTCTGATAGGAGTTGTGAGAGAGGTGTAAAGATGAGACACCTGATCAAGACTGGGAGACAAGCCTACGGCACACTCACGCAGCAAAACACATCAGGCTATACAGTAGGAGGAAGCTGAAGAGCAAAAGGTAGCTCATTAGTGTAAACTAACTCCAGGTCTGCTAAGTGGCTGGGGCATTCCTGGATGTGGTGGAAGCACTTGGATACACTCGACTTTCACAGAACTGCAACACTCTGCATGTGATATGACAGGGGCTTATTCCTTTGACACTGTTTGCAACTGCAGCTCTGTATGTTCCAGGTTAGAAACACATGAGCAGAGCACAGGTTGGAGAGGTCACTTGAGACAAAGTGACTGACTTGTCCTGCACACCAACTCATTATGGAAAGAGACAGAATGGCTTTTAACTTGAGCCTTTACCCATCAACTTTCCTGCTATGAAAAAGTCATCTTGCACAAGTGTGGCTGCTGTATCTCAGGCTGCTTGACAATAAGAAGTAAGCCACTAAGTCCACTGTATCATGTTTTCCACCACATCCATCAGTATTACAATCCACAGATTAGGAAGACATTTTTTACACATTTTAATTACAAGATAAAATGTTTGCCACTTACACAATTTGTTTTGAACCAGGTAGCCTTTTGTGATTGAAAATTTCTCAATTCCCAGCCTTATTTATTTTTGCAATTGCTATGTCTGAATTACACATTCATAAGAAAGCTCATACTCATTTACAGAGCCAAAAAGTCAGTTAAATTTTTACTGTGATGTCAGAGTATCCCCACCTTAGGCTACAGTTCGTACACAGTTTATAGTCAAACTGGGAGATAATTCAATTTCCCTTTTCCTTTTCTTCCCTCACAGAAAATTCCCTTTAGTGCACTTGGATTTAAGCAAAGCTGACTTTAGACTGCCTCAGCAGATGAAGCAAAATTGCTCAAAAGCAATGGAATCTCAAAACCACTCTACAGATCCTGTTTTTCTCACATAGAGGTTGGTTTCATGAATGCATTACACAGAATCCATGTATCTGTCAATACTTGTGAAACTTTCTATTTGGAAAGTGCTATTTTCCATTTTGGAAATTTCCACAATGTGCAATACATTGTTATCTTCAAGAGACAAGACAAAATAAAGGCCTCCCCTCTGAGTTCATGAAGTACACACAATGTATTCATCCTCCAACCCCCATGAGGTGAGATAAGATTGTTCATTATCAGGGTTTTACATTTGCTGCCATAGATTTGTTTTGCCAGATCACAACTCCATTTTACTGATATAGGGGAATTTCAGTCACTTAATCTGGTCTGGAAATAGAAAACCTCATGTTTTTATCATCACAAATATAACTCCACTATTTTTTGCCAAGCTGCTTACCTAACACCTGATATTTTCAAAAAGAATTTTATTAGCAAAACATGAAATTTCATTGTAGACATGTTGCAGTCCTTTCATACAGATGTTCTTAAAAAGGAGTTAAGAACTATTATACAGTGAGCCACTGAGTCCTTCACTCTTATCTCTTCCTGTGGCCAACATCAAAACAGTAAAATCATTGAATCAGACTATTTTGCTTCTCACACTGGTATTATTCTTAACTGCTAATATTCCTTCACTAGATTTGCATCTCTTGCAGAATCAAATAATCTGAAATGCTAAGTGCAAATAGAAATAACTTCTCAGCCATTAAAATCATATCACCTTCCAAGTGTTACCTTTCCACCTACTGAACACATACAACACTCCACACTTACAGCAAAAACTGTGAGGCCAAATGACTGCTTACCTTAAATCTGTCAACAGAAACAGATGCCTCAGACAGAGACTTCACTGAGAATGGAGTTACTTTGAGAGCAAAAGTCATGGAGTTAAAGACAGTAACCACTGTGAATGCCTAAAAATGAGACAAGAAAAATAATCATATTGGGATGCAATATTCTAATAGCTCCAGCCTTCTGAAAGCTGAAAAGGCACAGCAGCAAGTCAAAACTGTAGAAAAGGCCCAGAATAACCATTTAAATAAATATACAACATATTCTCAAACAACAGTAAACAGTAGATCTACTCAACTCTTTCTCTAGTGCTTTTAACAGACCAAGACAGACCTGTTCTATTTGTAGGTCTAACAAACACAGCAGCCAGCAAATTCTGCATTAACCTACTACTTGGGAAGGCACAAATTCAAATCCTATTTTTAGACATTTATGCTGTTTGCATCCAAGCACACTGCAAAACAAAAACATCCAGTAACCCCCAATGCCCCATCCAAACAGCAGACAGAAGGACACATTTATATTCAGCCCAAAACCTGTTCTGAGGAAGGTCAGGACAAAAGAACATGGAGAGCCTTTTGTGCAAAATATAAGACTACACCTGCTGCTGTCCCAGCCATCAGATGTTCAGATCTGTGAGCAAGGATACAGCCTGGCCACATGGGCACAGCCACACCAGAAATGGCTCAGCAAAAAGCTACAGAAGCAATAGTGTAAAGAATATTTTCATCAGTTTACCTGAGCTGCTGTAAGGTCATAGCCAAGGATCATATGGACAGAAAAGGTCACCACACTGGCAATGACAACAACTATGGGAGCCACTCCCACAGTGATGCTCTGGAAGTAACCTGCACGCTCCAAGATTTTGCGTTCTTCCTCACGAATTTCTAGAAATACAAATGGGGCACCACATTTGAACTGTGATTCAGAGGGTACATACACACAACAGACAGCACCATAGCACTATAAACACTGAGTAAGAGGCCTAATTCTACACTTTAGTGTTTTTCATGTTATAAACTGTCTCATAAAGACAGCAATTATAGAGGAGGAAACTATTATGGTCTGTAAAACTCCAAATGAATACAGGAATTTTAAAGTTTTTTTTAAAGGGAACAGCCAGCACATTTATTAAATGATAAAAGAAGAACAAAATTTAAAAATTTAAGATGAGTGTCATGCCACAAACATCATTAGGCTAGAAAGTGGAATTTTAGAAGCAGGTTTGTTTGTCCAACCCATTGTGTATAACACAGAAGAGCCTGAAGGACAACAGTGTTCTTACACTGCTCATACATCTGCACCTACAGCACGAAGTCAGGATGCACCAGGCTACAAAGCAATGGGGCATCTGCACCAAAGGAGACATTCACAGACTGTGGGAACTCACTTTGAACGTTCTGAGAAAATGGTTTGACCCAGGCATACATTTTAATGAATTTAATGTAATTAAGAACTTCATTCATCTTTTGCACACGTTCATCTGTTGTTGCTACGCATTTTCTTCTGAAATAAGCTGTGAGGCGTGACACAAACATCTGAAACAAAAGACAACACCATGAAACATTAATGGCAACTAGGAAAAAGCAAGTACATTCAATTCCTAATTACCAGAGAAAATTAATTT
Organism: Daphoenositta chrysoptera; assembly: GCA_013397915.1. Classification (NCBI taxonomy): domain Eukaryota; kingdom Metazoa; phylum Chordata; class Aves; order Passeriformes; genus Daphoenositta; species Daphoenositta chrysoptera. The sequence goes on along the minus strand of VZRO01001068.1, from coordinate 169,392 downwards.
TTAATCTGAAAAAGAGATTTGGGGATAGGGTCAAGCAAATGCTGCTCTAACATAAAACTCAGGCTGGAAACTACATTCATTTCCTCCTGCCCCATCTGCACCAAGCATCAGACTCATGACAGCAAATTCAACAAAAATTTGTGAAAATAAAGGTGTGCACTTTTACCAATATTGAATAGTACCAGTTTAGTTAAAGTTTCTGAAGCAAACAGTTAACCTAAAGACACACCAAGTTGACCCTCATGGTAAATGCACCTATTTTAGCCAGCCTGTTAATACAGTTCTGTAAGGCAAATCAGCACTTTGCCCAGCCAGATCAATTTCTAGTCTATGCCATTGCTATGAAGGTAGTAAAACAGTTTTTAACATTTTTACTAAACTAATCTAAAACCAGAAAGTAATTTCATATGTTTTTAAGTATCTGCTACTCCTAGATTCATCCCATTCCTGGTCTGAAATTCAAACCCAACACACTACTTCAGGAAGATTTACTCTTTTCCCTTCTTCATACTCCTGTAAACTCTTTTGAAGTCCCCCCATCAATAACGAAGGACTGCTGAAAACTGGAAAACACATTCAAACTCCACTCCTCATTTACCTCTAAAATGTAATTCCCACTACATAATCCTTACTTTTGGCCAGTTATATTGGACCACAGTGAACCTCACAGTATTCAGCCTCCATGGTTTATAAAACATGTATTATGAATACAGTGATAAATCTTCAGCAGTCTCATAGGCATTTTAAAGGCAAGAAGATTTTGACTTGAGCTAGACTGTTTCACAGCTCAGCAGAAGCAGAGGCAGGAGTACCTCATCAAGAATAAGCTGTGCCAGATGTGGTGTTTTTCAACATCTTGTGTTGAGTCAAGAAACCAAGAACACTGCTTATGCAACACTGAGATCCCATACACAAGCCAGAGGCCTCACATCTTTCCAACCTTGACCCTGAGCACCTGAATATCCTGCAGTTTCATTTAGCTATGTATATTAGTCTCAGCCAAATCTATCAGCTTTCCTATCCCCATTTTCTAATTTTATAATTTTGAGCTTCCTGTTTTCAAATTTCTGCATCATACACTACCTTATAAACACCTTCAACACTGTGCAGTGCCATAAACTGGCTAAATCTAGCACATTTCAACACCTTTTATTCAGAATTATACATTTGCCTGACCAAAGAAACATGAAGCAAGTCTTAACTCTTTCCAACTCACCATTGCTGGGTAGAAAAGGATGAAGACAGCAGATCCCAAGAAACCTGTTGGACCCAGGATAATCACATTATAAACCATTCCCAAGATGGCTACAATAGGGCCCCCAGCCAACAAACTGCCAACTGCTGCAGCTTCAAACATCCTCTGGCCATCATTGGAACACACATTTATGAGCTGAAAAACACACAGAACAGATTATTTAGATTTAAGGCACAGCTCATTCTTAAAGGAATATATTACACATCCCTTTTCCCACTGCCATTTCCAAAACGAGGCTGCAGCTCACCTCTCCAAGAGACTTCTCCTTGATATTCTTCAGCTTAAGAATTTTCTTAAATGCCATTGTCAGGACAGCCCCACGCAGTCTGACCCCCGTGCGATAATTCAACGCCCAGGTGAGCGCCAGGGACCACGATCGCACCACTTCCGTCATAAAGATGCCAAAAACTAAAAACAAGCTGTACTGCAGGTTGGACTCACTCTGCTGGGTATACTCCAAGAGGTGTTTCACAACGAATGCCTACAGGAAGAAATGCAAGCTTGCATGAACACCCCATCATCCCAGAAGACCATGCAACAACTTTATGTTAAGTTAGAAATAAGTAGGCTACTTTGCTTTTAAAAGAGCCGTTTGAAATAGAAAGCATCTTCTTTCCAGAAGTAAAAGGTGTCAATGCAAGAAGTACTGTAACACAGAGCCCTGCTGAGAGCCAAGCACTGAGTCAAATTTAGTAAGTAAAGAGAGTTTAATTTGGAACCATATTCCTCGCAGCACGCTTCTAATCCTCCGTGTCTTCTAACTTAACATAAATGTGTCAGTTAGCTGAAAGCAATGCATTATCATATAGAAGAGTTTTAAAATATAGTCACTACTTATACATCTGCACACATTAAGAAACATTCCTTTACGTGACATTAAGACCTTTTTTATTTTATCTTTGGTTTGCTTCAAACGTGCTTATTTGATAAAAAGGAACAATGTACCTACAGTTGTAGAGGGGAAGAGTGAGAAGGACATTTGCAAAACATTCCTGGAAATAAACATCAGCAGTTTAATAGTAAAGAAAAAAACAAGCAGAAAGCACAAGGTACGCAATACCACAAATTATTGGGGATGGGGAGAAAAAAAAAAAGACAAAAAAATTAACAATTCAATCCCTCCCCATACCCTCTCCCCCCAAAAACATAAACACTTTACCTCAGGAATCACATTTCAAACATCACCTGCAGAAAGAGGACAGCCCCCAGAACCACCAATTCCCAACTCCAGCTCTTGGTGGTCCAATGGCACAATATAACATCATACAATTCACAACCACCAGCATTAAATATTATTAACTGCGAAACAATAGGCTTTTATTTGAAATGAAGTGTCATCTTAAATGGTAACATCTCCAAAACACTGTACAACAGGTAGAGCATTGTATCAACATACAATCTGCACATACAGGATAATTATAAAGGGCTAATATCTAACAGTCAGTCTTAGCTTGTAACATAAACTAGATTTGAATCTACACACAAAATTATAGAGATACAAAAACAGAATGGTATTTGTTCACGAAGTCCAAAAGAAGTCAAACTTGAAGGTACCAACAGAGGAGGCTTCTGAGGCTGCACAAATTCTGAAATCTGGTGTCAAAAGTATCCTACAGTAAGGCTTCACAGACAGCAAAAGACTTCCTAGAGAGCTTTTCAACAAATGATGTTTTAAGATACTGGTGCTTTTGATATAATAGTACAGAGTAGAGAATTACCTTTGCCCACAACAAAAATCAACAAAAAATCTGAGACCAAAGGAAATATTTGAGAAGCCTTTCACATCATAGTCCGTTGAAGTCCTCTTGGCTAAATCATGTTTTGCAAGTAAGAGTTCTGTATAGTTTGAAGAGAGAAGAAAAAAACAAAACCCCACTACTCCAGCAAAGGTTTTGGTAGCTACAGCCCAGCACCAAATAACAAAAAAAATGGAGATCAAATTCATCTGTTCAGAGGAAAATAATTCTGCACATCAGAACCAAGGAAACATGCTGTAAATAATTTTGCTCTTTTTCACAGGTGTGAATTAAAGCCAGATGTCCATCGGGTTCTAGAATGGCCACTGAGAAAATTTACATACCGATCACTGAACAAATGTGAGGAGCTCACATTCACAGATCTATTGCATTCCAACTTTCTCCTGATTGGATTTAATTTTACATCAACTGTTTGGATCACAACTGCATACAGTTGGTTTGCAGTTACTGTGGAGATTACTGACTTCTTTCTCCAGTATTCAATCCAACATATGCAACCGAGTCACTGAGCAATTGGGGTGAATATCCCCTTTTTTCCTCACGAGCTGTAACTCAGCATGGTCGCAGACTGCAAGCATTTTCTCACACACCACAGCATTGCTGAAAGTCTCCAAGAGAGGATGTATAAAGATAGCAGATGTTTCCTGGGGTCTCATTCCTCCCAAAACTTTAGTGCAATTTTGCAGCACTATTTTATAGATTCAGCATCTCCCATGATGAAATAGAGACCAGCTTACATTATACCCCAATTTTTTTTTTTTTTTTTCCGGAAGAAAGAAAAGAGGAAACAGCAGATTAAAGAATTTTGAAAAGGGAGGGGAAAAAAGTCACAGAAAATTAACATTTACATCTGAACAAATACTATTCAAATTCATATCAGTTTAATGAAAAGAATCCAGCATAAAGTATTTACAAAACAAAAACATTACAGAATTTTAACTAAGCTAAGGGAGAAAAGAGCTCCTGTGGCTATTACCGTAGAGGTTGGCACAAGCTGCTCGGCTGTCTTAAGCATTCCCATGGAATAAACATTACCTTACCTTTGCTCGTGGCGGTGGCTCTGCCCAGCAGGAATGCCTCCTCCTGACGCAGAAAACAGCCATCCTGAAAATGCTGAAGAACAGCTTCTGTCACTGGTCCCACTGCAGAGCTGGCGTCCCCGCTGCAGCCGGCGCGCCAGCACGGGGCAGGCTGCAGCTGGAGCCAACTGGGAAACTGGAACACTTACCTCCTGCAGCTTACCACTCCCCCCTCCAATCACTGACCAAACTGTCAGGCTGTGCTCCACTAAGATAACAAGTTTTCCCCATCTCCCAAATGGGAAGAATAGCTCTGAACAGTTGCAAACAGGTACATTGTTCAGACCTGGAGTTAAACTGGTTATGTTTAGTAATCAAAAAACTTCTTTGCTCCTCAACCAGAACTTGGAAGTTTTGGTAGCTGATCAAATAGCAGCAAGTATTTATTGGAGATAAATGGTATATCACCTATACTAGTACATTCTGATGGTTATTACAAGGCAGTCTGACACATGCAGCTGACTCGCCAGGTTATAGGTTTAGATTCTGTGCCAGATGCAAAATTTATCAAAATAAAAAAAGGGGAAGACCCTTGAAGGATCTGATACCAAAAAAAAAAAAACCCCAAACCAAAGCAAAAGAGTCCACATAGGAAGTCTTGAACAACTCCTTTCCAGTTATAACCATCACAATGCTCATTAGCAAAGCCACAGCTGTTAGCTGGCATTTCAAGATCACAGACATTCAATTTAAATTTTTGAAGTTTAATATAGTGTTTAACTCCACTTTTATAATTTTCCTTCAATACATGAGGTCAAGTCAAGTGCTTTTCCTGATCTCCCTTTTCACCTTCAGGTGACTAAAAGGGTGTAACAATACAAGAAAGCACTGATACTTCTGAGGAGACAGCATAGGCATATCCCTAAGGCATGCCATTTTTAAAAACATGAAGGAGGGATGGTAAAGACTTATTTTCATGCCAAACGGCGGAACCAAAAGCGAGTTGTGCCTTATTCAGAGAAATGAATAAGGTTGTCTGTAAATGGGTAACTGTGTAGAGATAATTTTAAGTTACCCATATTGAGAACCAATTGCAGCAGTAGCCCCAACCTATTCAAGCTGGTTTGTTTTTTCCTTTCCCCTCTCATTCAGCAGTTTGGCTGAGACAATTTGAGAACATTACACTACAGAAATTAGGGGTAACCCTGCTGCAAGTTCTTTGCTAAAGATAAAAGCAGCTCCTCAAGCCCTGTAGTGAAACAATGACAGAAGCTCTTCTTGGGAAAAGCTAGTGCTGTTAAAACCTTAATCATTATTTATTATTAATTATCAAAATGTATTCATATATTTTATAATAGAGACAACTATAAAATATTACAGAGAAAACAATACCACAGAAACATTTATTGTTATTCGTATTACATGAAACAAGGCAAACTTTAAGAAGACTTAAAAAACAGAACATCATTTTGATAAGACATTTAAAAGCAGGAAAACATTTTAAAAAGACATTTCACCTAACAGTGCACCCAAGTGTACTTACCCAAGAAATGAACCTCCAGCTTACCAGCACACTGAAACATGTACTACTAGCAGTAATACTGCTCCTACTCCTCAAGGGAAATGTGTAGAGAATAAATTTAGTCAAAATTTCAACTTTAAATCTGCACAGCATGTGCAACAAACAGGTGACAAAAAATGGTGTGAATGTCAAGTCCCATGTTGTTATCTTCAATACGACCCTTAGCAACAAACAGCAGCCATTCCTAGAGGCAACAACGTTTTCTAACACTTCTACATGAAACCTGTCTGGCCATTCTCTGTAGGATCAGTAAAAACTATGCCCACAGACTTCTTGAGACCTGCTCACATTAGTTTTTAAGCAGTGCTCTCACAGAATTGTTTCGGTCCACTTCTTGAAGACTGTTATTAATGCCAATAATTTAAGATTAGAGTTTTATCAGACTGAATTTTATTCCAAGATAAATTTACAGAATTTCAAAGAGAAAAACAATTAGAAGACCTGCACATAAGAAACTTATGAAAAAAGGAAGTTATGCAGTTAAGGAAGAACTTTAAACTATACTCAAAACCAAAGAGAAAAACCAAAAAGTCAATTTCCTCCAGGATACCTAAACTCCCCCTCCCTTCTCCAAGAACTTGCCTGAGTACTCAGCAACTGATCCATCAGCTGTAGGAATCCTATCTTGGATTATTGAATCGCTCTGGAATTTTGCCCCAAAATTTCTAGCTAGTCAAAACATTTAAGTGATTCTGCAATGAAACCTTAAGATTTTACAGTTGGCCATGAGATGGAGCCCTCTGGGGTTGTTAAAAAAAGGATGGATATTACTTACTGGTCCACTGAAACCCGCGAGCTGCGTGATCATCAGACACACTATGGAAAGGATGAGCCTGGTGCGGCAGAAAATCCACACAACCCTCCGGAGAGAAGCATCATCAGGACCACTTTCTTTCAGTTCTTCCTGCCACAATCTCTCCAGCCTAATAAAAACAGAAGAATCCTGTCATAAATTTTTCTCCATGAGAGAAGGTACAGTCTCACAGGTACTTCTCTGTTCGAACTCTACATGTTGTCTAGCTCAGAACAACAGAAAATAATATTAAGAGAAATAAATACATTCTGGTACATTCTGTGAGGTGAAGAAAAATATCTACATAGTGTTGCTTCAATAGGACAGAGGGATTAAAAACAATGCTTTTTCTTTGCCTGGAATCTCTTCAGCAATCTTAATATACTGACTTGTCACAGCCTTTCTTTGCTGAAATGACTGAAGAAATTCTCATTAGCCATAGAAGGTTAGCCTGATCAGAAGATCTGATCCACATTCAAATCACCTTGCTACTGACAGCATCACTTCTCATTATTTTATCACAAGACTTTTTTTCACCGTAGGCTTGAGAAAAAATTTTGTTGTAATAAAAAACAGATTAAAGCCATGTAAAATCAGAAGAACTGCAAGACACTCCTGAAGATATAATTCTCTAATTTCACTGAAATTAGCAAGGCTACAGAAACTGTAGAAAATGGTCTCTGAAAGATGAAAGTGAATTCCACCATTCTGAGAAAGGCAAAACAAAATATCAGTGCTGCTTTTCTAGGGCAACACTATACCATTGCCTCCAAACTAACATATAATAAATGGAAACAAGAAAATAATAACGAACTAGATGTCTTTACCTTCTACAATTGACATCTGAAGACTCGTGCCTTGATAAAGACCATACATCATCCATAAACAATTCCCCTTTCTTGTATGCTCTGTGGGCCAAAGGAGTGAGCCAGGAGAAGGTCATGGAGGAGAAAAGCCCAGCATTATCAACAGGGTGCTGGTGTCTAAAAGAATTAAAGAAAAAAAATACAAACAAATGAAAAAGGGAACAGGAAATGTAAATCTTCAAGAAAAACAAAGCCTCCTCTCATTGAAAGCACTCAGAGTACCAAATGGTCCATGCCAGCCACACTTGCTAAACAAATTCTGATGTTTCCAGTACCAGTCAGCAGACCTACATCTGCAATTCTGCTTTGTGACTGGTTTGAAAAGCAAATGCTGTATCAGTTCTGTGGTAGCCTAAAGACGTACTTGGAAGTGGTCCGTATGGGTTTCAGTGCATTCAGACCATGGTGGTATTTGCCCTTGTGGTGCTCCTCGTCCAGCATTCTCAGCTGGGAATGCACAGAGGTGTCCAGTGGCAGGCCCTCTGCCCGAGCTGCTGCTTCCAAGGCATCCTGGCATTCAATCTGCTTTTATAAGAGAGACAACAGATTCAGACTTCAAAACTACATTTGAAGTCCATGACTCCCAACTCCAGCAATTTGGCACCTCTTTCTTCTGCAAATTATTGTGCAACAATCACATCATTTCAACGTCTTAGACCACAGGCTTCATCCTGGCAGCAAAGCCATGGAAGGTACAAGTTCTAGATCTGCATTAGACTGCTACATTGGTAAAGCATAAATTAGTAACAGTATTGTGCCTGTGCATTCAAAGGATAAATGGATAGACCAGACTAAGCCTGCCACAGGAAATAAGAGAGAGAAAATTACAACATCAAGTACCCACGGTATCAGTTCAGGAAATCAATGACTGGCTTATGCAGTGAAATTAAGACATATTTTCTTGATGAATTTATACCCTCTTAGGATAATTTAGATATTCTTATCCACAGAAAATACAGAGTATTTTCAGAATGCTACTAAAATCCCTTCTTCAAAAACACTTTAGATTAGATCAAAGAAAGCAAATATGCACTAAGCAGAATTGTACTTCCTTTTATCATGTTTCCTGTTTTTTCTCTTTTTCCCTAATCTAAATGGAACAAAGATGACAATTTTCTCTGCTCCCAGGCACAGCTTCTCGATGGCTCAGCAACTTTAATAACAACCACTTACTTAAAAGGCAAACCTTATCTTGGGGACGGTTTCCGCAGGCCCAGTAAAAGCCAGACTTAAATGCTACTCCAAGAGGAGAAACAGCAGTGATACAGGATAGTCAAAATGTTGCAGAGTTCAAACAAATCTTTTGATGAGCAGCCTGATGTGGCAAAACTACACGAGGAGAGGAGCCTATTATCTGTACTGGCTGAGGGCCCTTGACCGGCTCTGCTAACTTAATGTGTCATTTATTGCAGAACCATGTTACCTGCTTGTATTCTAGTTTATGGCAGTAGAGCTAATTTTTTTTTTTAAATAATTTCTGAGGCAAAAATCTTCCTGCATGTCTCACAAAGATACTATGATTCTACCTTTATTAGTTGCCTTATCAGAGACAAGTTACCTTATTTCCCTGAAAAGAAGCAACTGTAATACATTGTAGCCTCCTAAAAACATAGTATCTGCAACCACTAAATGCAAGCACTTGGTTCCTGACTTTCACATCATGTAATTGTTGTTGGAAACGCCACCGTTTATCGTAGGCTTTTTCTGTACTGTGTTAACAGGTAATAGCACACTAGTATAGCACACTAAAACACTGTTTCCACCCATGTGAAAGATGAGAACAGGAAACTGATAATGTCATAACTCTGTCCCTTATTTACTTAACTGAAATACTTTAATAGAGCCTAGGCGTGTTGTCAACAATCCACAGTTCTATCTCAAAAAACCATATCTGCTAAGCTATCACCTAAAGCTATGGTAACAAAAGATAGCCAAATAACAAGACAACAAAAGAACATTAAAACCTTATGACACATGGAATGACTCAAAAATACACAGTACTTGAAATCTGAATTAAAAGACTTCTCACTTAATTTATATTAAATTACTGACTCACTAAGGCAGCATGCCTTACTAAATCTATCCAAATCAGCATTAATAAGGGATCTGCCACAAACATCCCAAAGGAGTCAGTAGTGGGGGAGTGTTCTGCACCACAGCTTTTCTGAGTACAGCAGAGGAATTGGTTTGTTATGTTACCCTCATAAGAGGCCCTGGGCAGATCTACCCAAACATCTTGTTGCTGATAACACACTTGTTTCTAAGCAATGCCATAAGCTAGTTGGAGAAACATTGTTTTTCAGAGCACACAAAAAAGTGCCTATAACTAAAAACAAAATCTTCCAAAACAGAAAACACTATGTTTATGAGCATAAAAGTAGGTTTTGACCTCTTAGAAACAAGAATAGCTTTTTAATAAGTAAGGACAATTGCAAGGGTTTTAGGCAGTCCAAAGATAATGTTCATGAATAATCACTGTGAAAAATAATTAAACTCTCCAGATCTTCTCAAGAGAATTCGCTCAGCAAAGGTGGAAAAGCTGCATTGAGAGAGACCAGGGCACTGCCTTTGAAAGGCCTTTATAATGTCTTGCCATAGAGGCAAATATAAGCTCAAACCCCTAGTCGACAGCATTGCTCATCTCCATCTTGGCAAAATTGTCAAAATCCCTCATGTAAGACTATCAAGAAACAAATGCATCACACCACTGTACAATTAAGATTTAAGAACAACTCTACAGTTCTGCATAGCTCTCTGAAGATTAGAAAATCTTCAAAGCAGAGTTTATCAGGAAGAACTGAGGCTCCCAAGCTGTTCTGCCACGCACTTCAGGAACAAAACCGAAGTAAAAAAACCAAACAACCCCAACACTGTTAATTTAGGCTTCTGATTAGGTTTCCTGATTGCCTGCATGTGTGTACAGCTTTCTTGGAAACCAATGTCTTGAGTCGTTACTAATGTGCTACAACAGGCTCCAGATCTGCTAATGAAAGAAAAGTCTAATAAACATTAAAAAAATAAAAATACACTTTTTCTAATTCATCAACTTAATAATATGCCAATACAAGCAATGAACTGAGTGATACAACATGGTATTGATAACTCAAAAAAAACGCTCACAGAAACAAAACAAGCCTAAGTCAGATATTGTTAACCAGAGGAGGAAGACTCATTCAGACACTTTTTGAGAAACAGCAGATGACAACTCAGCATCAACAAAAGGTCAAAAAACCAGTGAAGAATTGTTATGAAAGACACAAAGGATATTGTAGAAAACATTACCATACCACTTTAAAAACCCTAGGGTTTGCATCCTTTTTCAACACCAGACTCTATCCCTTGTCACTTCAGTTCAAAAAGGGTATTATACTTACACTTACTTTCCTTGAGCAATGATAACAATGGGGCTTGGAATAGCACAAACGTAAGATTTTTCAGCTGGACAGAAAAAAATAATGAATGTACAGCTATTTGAGAGGTCCATAAAGCCTGAAGAAAGAGAACTAGAGAGTGACCATCAACTGTTCTTACAACAAAAGAACAAGGCACGCTTAAATTTAGAATTCTCTATTATAGTATACTGTAAAGTACAAATGCATAAATGGACTAAACATTGGAGAATTAAACTCACATAGGTTAAGTATATCATGGCTTACTAAACACATGGCAGAGGGCAAGGACAATCATTGATCCAACATCTTGTTAATGGCTGGTGGAGGCCATATAAATTTTCTGCAGCCATAGGCATCTCGTAACAGAGTATAATAGTTCTGCACTCCACATGCCATGAAGCTCTGATACATCTGAGTACAAGCTGATACAATTCAATAAATGACTAAAAGAATTAATAGATTAAGGAAACAGTTAAAACTTTTTATCCTGGGAGCAACCCCCAAGAGCAGAGAGAGTACCAAGGAAGTATCACTGCACACATGATCTTCCTTGGTGGGTGGGTCACAGAGGGGCAGAGAAAGAGAAGCACAGCTGGTGCTGCTACCACAGAGCACAGAGTACACCTGCCCCATCTGCCTTTCTACACCTTAGGAAAACAACAAAACCCTAACAGCACCTGTTAGCATGACTTCCTGGTCAAAAAATCGGTCATAGCAATGGTAAGCACATAAGGTAATGAGAGAGTCAGAAAGATTACATGGTTGGCTCAAGACACATGACAGAAACCCTGAGTGAGGTGAGGAAAATGAGTGGTTTAGGGGCAAGGGGAAACTATTTGCTCATTAAGTTAGAGACAGCCATACCAAATCCACGATCCGAGGTGATGAAAATGCAGGTAATTTACAAGCCAGGCTACAAAGCTGTCGTATACACATGATATCAGAAGTTCCATAGGAAACAAGAAGGGCATGAGGAACCTTACTCAGAAAGGCAAGCAAACTCAAATACATGAACTTGCACACTTCTGAAAAACTGCTAAGCAGGCAACATGGGCATCTGAGGATGGGGAACAGGTAAAGAGAAAGGAGGGAGCTGTCATGTAGGTGGGATGGAAAAAGCCACCCAGGGAGAGTCTTTCACACAGTACTATTACAATTTCCCATTTAAGAGAAGGTAGCAATTTATTGGTTTGACAACTGTAACATCATACAACTGCAAAACCAGACAAGACCGGAGGCAAAGCAAAACAGATTTTTCCATCCCTTACTCATCTTGCAGAGGAAGAATTTTATGTGTGCATACAACCCAAACCCCACCCACCGAATAGCTATTGTCCCTTCTTCCATAAGGCAGAACATCTTCCGGGGCTCAGATCACAGCAGGGAAGAAGCTGCATCTCTTCTGGCCCTACCAGCAGCTGACAGGGAACTAGAACAGACCCATAACTGCTTTTTACTAATCCTCACAGCTGACATAGAATACAAAAGCTACTGTGGTTGACTTATTATTACATAAAGTTTAAATTGTCTGATTTAAGTAGCAAAGGTCTCTGAGCTGGCAACACTGCAGAAAAGGAACTCCTACCTCTTGCATTTAGCAGGCAGAGCTCAGCAGGCCTCCTCATCCCTTTATTAACATTCCCAGCAAGGAGAGGCAAGTGGGAAACCTACAGACCAGCATAATAGAGTTCAGAACTAGGTGGGCATGTGATGAGAAAGAGAATTATATGAGCACCCGTTCTGCTCAGTGCTTAAAGTATTCTCCATATTATAACTCCAGGATGAAGAGCAATTTAAAAATACTTACGACTTCATTAAAAGATTGGTGTTGCAAAACAAGATTAGTTTTTAGTTTGTATGGGATGGGGAAGGGAAGAAAAGAATCAACTGTTCCATTTAGCTTAAGCACAGCTAAAATAAAACAAGAGTCTAGGAAAAGATACTCTGAAGTTGTAATTACATTCTTCTTCTCAGAAATTCCTCTGAGTCCAAGTATAAGCCCACTTGAAAGTAGTAAGGGGTATATACACTGCTTTTGCAGGTAGCACAGGCACTGTTCCCTGACTAAACACTGCCTAAAGCACTGCTGTCCAGACTGCAAGTCACCACACCCAGGAGCATCTGAAAATTAAATAGGTTTGCAGGTCCAAACGTTGTCAAGTCTGCAGTTGCTTGGTGAAGCAGCAGGTGCACTATGAACTTTATAGTCTACTAAGACAACTCTCTTCTCCTTTCACTGGATTCGATGCCATGCACAATCTATAAAAATATTAACAAGGGGATTTGCAGCATTAGGCTCCCAGCCTTCTCTGTAGCTAGGATACTTTATAATACCCTGCCTGATTAAAACATGAGCCTATTTAAGACTAGTTTGGTGTATCATCCACCCATACCAGCTGTCTCCCTGACGCTGAGGCAGCAAGGAGCAGGCACTGGGTTAGATCAGACAGTGGGTGTGAGGAAGGAGGCCCTGATCCTTTAGGCACCTGCACACATTGATTGCAAAGTACAGACAGCACAGCTGAATTCACACAGCACCAAGGTGAGACCATCAGATAGTGCCAGATGCCTAGAAATTATGGTTACGACTTCCAGAACTGCTGAAAAGAGCCAGGTCAAGCAAGAAGTCACATTCTCCATTTTCTTCAACTTCCTGAAAAGGGGACTATAAATGAAACCTCATGTCTCTGCTGCCTTCCCAGCTGCTGCTACAGAAGAAGAGCTCTTCATAGCACCAAGCACACACCCAAATGCAGGAGTAAGTACAGCTGTGCCATATTTCTCTTAAGAGATACAAATTAACTGTTCAGAAACCTGCTCTGATTTACCAGAACAGTTCAGAGATAGACAGGCTTGAAGTCCAGCTATTCACTCTAACAGAGTTACGTGTGACTTGATTACACAAGATCTGCCAATACTTTTCTGGGCCAGGATTAGTATAAGTTGTACTAACACTGGAGTCATGGTTTCAAAGCTAGCCTGAGTTTATGAATCCTCAGATTAAAGCAGAAGTCTCCCAATAGAGCTTGGTACTGATATCAAGGCTCTGTAGCCAAACAAGGTTATGTACATCAAGGGTATGTACATCTGATGAGCCTGAGTATTTTAGTCATCTGTATTGAGCACTTTCACCAGAGGCACAGAAAGTCTTTGGTGAGGACAGGTAATATCAGCTTCTTACAGGAATATTTCTTATTTTACCTTGCCCTTGAATTCTGGCCAGCATCAGCACTGAGGTGAGATGTTCTCAACTCTTTCCTAGCAAATCCACTTATTCCTGCAATCCAAGAAATACAGAGTTTGGCATGAAGTGTTTATTTTAGGATTTTGCAACTTTAGCTGCTATGAACACATCTGATAAGCAGCTGCACGTGTGCTTAGGCTTGTGGTATCCATGAATCCCTGTCTTTCGTTTTACATTAAAACCAGTATTCATAAACTTGTAAGCAAAGGTCCTAGGAGTCATTCAATGTACATTGATCATCCAGCACTGGAGCTACACAGCTCGTGCACAGTGCCAGCAGACTCCTGTTGAACTGGAAATAACCAGCTTTAGCATTAGCACCCCACACATCTCTGACTACAAAGATGGGAAACCAACTCCTCACTAAGCAAATCAACCTAGCACAGCACAGGCTGAGAGTTTGGCTCCTTCCTTGCTCAGGTAAGCTCTGCTCTCCTGAAGCACCCTGACAACCTTGCAATATGCTGGGGGTGTTCTTCAGTAACAACCTTTGCTCAGGCCATGCTTAAGCCAGGTCACTGGAGAAACTACACAGGTGAATTTTGTACAACACTTGGAGTATCCAGGAAGGCTTTGAACTTAAACTTCTGCTGAGTGGAATCACCAATGAGTGGCAGAAGCCTTGACACTGCAGCATTTATCAAGCCTAATAAACAATCTTGTATTGAATTCACCTTCCTGTACCCACACATGCTTCCAAAAGCAAGGGGCACCTCAGTCAAACAGCAGTTATCTAGAAAACTCAAACTAAACACCTCAGGGCTCTAAACATGTTGACTTTGAAATTTGTTAACCTTTATCCTCAAAAACAACTGAAACCCAGATTTTGTTTGTGGAACAGCTTGTTTGCAGTATGTGGTTCAGAGCACAACTGACTATTCCTTATCACTAGGATACAAATTTTCAAAACCTAATTACCATCTCAGTGTCCCAAGGCATCAGAACCCCCTGCATATATGTGAGTTTTAAGTTGCTTCAAGCTAAATTCACCAGTACTTTGGGATAGATGCAGTAAATACTTCTAGCAACTCTTATAGCTGTACACTGAGTTTCTGAAACAGCCATAGGGCAGAATGTCTCCACCACTAATACAGAACACTACAATGGAAAAGACACTGCAAGATTTCCTTCACTAATAGCTAATCTATTCCTTACACACTTTTGGTCATGAGTAGGCTGATTTAGAAATATACTCTGAACAAAGGAACAGCAACCAATAGTAGTCAAAGACAATACCAGCAAGCAGTCAGAGCTGAGGTTTTATAATGTGGCTAAGACTTAGAAGATGGCTGTGCACTAAGGAAGGCAGTCAAGTTCCAATGGAAGCTGTAAATTATCCAGAATATCAATGTTCCTCTAGAAAATGTCTCTGCCCAGTCACAGATTTCACTGTTTTGTTCCTCCTATTAAGTGGAAGGCTTCCCTGACACCATAAACTCCCCCTACAAGTTTCAGATAAACTTTTGATACATGACTGGCTGTGGATATGCTCCTTTCTCACATGGTGATATGCACATATAGGCATGGAGGACAAGGTAGAGATACCCCTCCTTCAGTGTGGTTAGAGGGTCATCTTAAAGTACACATCAACAAACAATTCTAGGATCTTTTATCAAATGATCCTTGACAGAATCACTTGATTCTCTGTGATCACTCTGTCAGTGAGTGCTTTATTAGCAGAAGTTCAATGGTAAAATAAATTACCAGAACATGATTGTAACCATTATATTCAGTTCTTTGGGGATATCATGGAATTAATGCATCTCTAGAACGTACCATGAATGTTACTGCACCTAGTCTAATTGTGTTCAAAGTTTTCAAAGATAATAGAACTGCTGTAAAAAACACTTCTAAATTTTTGCTTTCATTTGACTTGAAAAAATAAAAAAAGAAGTGTTTACTTGACTATGAAAATATGCAATCATCTGGAAAAATGCAGACACATCCAGCAGCTTCAGCTACAAATAAAAGTTTTAGTTAAGTTGCCTAGAACTGCTCTAAGCATGGAGTGCAAAGGCAGCAGTACCCAGGCTACACTCACACCCCTATTTTTAACCTGTTGTTCAGTTGACTCAGACACTTCAGATGCTTCAGAGAGGTTGAGGCAGAATTGATCTATTTAAATACTCAGTGATAAATCACTTCAAAGCTATCAGTGCTTGAAGGATTTACATCAACTCCAGCAAGTTCTGATCACATTCCCTGCTGTCTTGGGCAAAAGATGTCAGAGACAAACCTGAAAAACAAGAGATTAAGGTAAGGACAGGAATATTAGTAGGGCTTCTGATAGCTAAAGTTAGCAACATTTCCTGCATGTTGGAAGCAATCTCTACAGTTCGCCTGTCTGGTGCCTTGAAATGCAGCAATTTGCACTTGAGATTTATCACAGATGCAGTCATTATCCTTCAGCAGCAAGAACTTAATCCTAAACAGTACATTCCAGCCAGAACCAACTACAGCTTGGAGTAAAATTTGTAAATAAGTGCCATAGCATCGTTAACATAGGAACTCAAATTCCAAGAATTGAGTTCTCATAAGCTTTGTGTATCATAGAAGCAGCTCATTCTCATATCCTCATCCATTGTAAATGTAATGAGGTAGGGAAGCAAACTTCATTGCCTGCTATTTCATCAAATAAACACAAAATCTACATTTGAGACAAGCCTATTCCAAAAGCATTTCAATAACAAATTATTTCTCTTCCTCATCTATCATTTTATAGCATATTTCACGGACACAGTGGGGTCTGTCTTCCCCAGGACCTGCTGCTTCCATGAGAAAAACTACATACAATTACTTCATCTGTGAGTTGAAGGGCACAGGCACATTCTGAGAACAGAAAGTTCTAAAGGTGTAAGTACAAATCAATATTTCAAAACATCTCCTAATTATTACTCACTGGTCACGTAACAGCTTTTACAGATGAAGATTACCCACTATAGTGCTAGGCAGCAAGTGCACCCACAAGTTCTCCAGCAGAGGCATGTCCCTACATACAATAAGCCCAATTAGTATGGTACTATGCAGCGGGAACATGTAGTTAAGACCCTGTTTAGTAAGCTACATTAAGGTCTCCAAAGACTCAAAAATCAATTGTTATCAGAACACACTGCAGACACTTATTCATGAGGTGAATATATGTATTCACAAGCTGAATAAATTATTTTCTTGAATTTCAGTCCCAAAGTGCCTGTTTCAGAGGTCCATATTTCTATAGCAACATTCCCATTAAGCACCAGGAAATGTTGGATTAGACCTACTTATATTGCAGAATCATTTCAATTATGATTCCAGGAAGCCTATTTGAAAAGCTCCTGTCTTTCAAAGATGTGATCTTTCAAGCTGTGACCAAGCAGCATTTAAGCTTCCAAGGAAAGAATTGCAAGTTCTTTTTTGCTATTGTCATGAACACACTTTACAGCATCCTTTCAGCAGGAAATAAACACGAGATGGAGGTTTCAGGACAGAAAATGGAAAGCTGAATACAACCTTGATGCAATGCAAAGAAGGGAGACACACAAAAAAGCTCTGGGACCTTGGCTCAACGGTAAAACATGTCTTTCACATATAAAGATCATGGTCAGAAAATCAACTAGATTTGTCTGCTTCAAGTTAAGAAGGATGCAGAAAATGCAGCAATACAGGCAACGAAACTCCCCGGTGATTCATATTATTGATCAGCCAAATGTACTTGTAGTCCTGCCAGAAGCAGTCATCACCACTGGCCATGAACCAGTGGCCCTTGACTACTGTCCCCAGAGCATACAGGATTCTTCTACCTTACCCTATAAGGTACCTGTGCAACATGTTAGCAAGAAGTCTACCTCATGCAGTGAAAGTCTGCTGCAAAACAGTCCCGAACTGCATCCCACAAAGATCTGAAGTTAGTGGTAAAATAACAGCCTACATCTGCTTGCAAATTGCTCCTGGCAATACAGATCACGCTTACAGCTCAGTCATTTTCTGGTCAATCTAGTTCAAATCCTGAGGAAGATTTTCTACAAGAAATTTGAGAGTCACAACATGTCTGTTGATAGCTCACTGGACCCCGTTGTCCACTACAACTTATCCCTCTACCTGAACTGCTGTGGTCCTATCCTTCCTCATCACATCAGCCCTCCGTTGTGTTCTGCCACCAGCTGAGCCAAGTCAGTTTAGGCATCTAACCCAATACAGGTTCCATAAAAGATACAGTAGCAAAGGACAGAGTCCCTTCTATTCCTTGAAACACCATTTTCTTTACAGTTTCTACCCTTTTCTTACAGGCAGAGGGAAAGTGCTTAATCAAACAAAGCTCAGCCTTATGAAAGGGAAGTCTTTGCTCTTCCTTAAGCCAAGTATGCTTGTTTCAGCCAGAAAGGGGAAAACTTGGTACACAAACATGAATGCCTAACTTAGATAAGATGTTATAAATACAGGTCATTTTACTTAACCTTAGTATTCTGCAAGTAAGTAGGACTTAATCTCACTGACATGTTGCAATAAATTCAGAGCTGTTTGTGTCTGTGGACTGTATACCCGAGCTGCAAGGCTAGTAAAACAAAAATGGTACCAATGTCTGAGCCCGAAATTAAGACAACCTTGGCATACTAAACAAGAAAACTACCAAGTAAAGTGGGCAACCAGAACCAGAAGATTCCACTAGCAAGACAAGTTAAGTTCATTCTTCTGCTCAAAGAGAACAAACCAGATTAAGTTCAAGGTATGAACTTGAGTAAGCCCTTTTCTTACATCAGTCATCACAAGTTTACAGAACCCCTCTTTTGCAATCAGTTATCTGCGTGTACTACCCTGTAGTCACAGGCAGCATATCAAATGGTAGTGGTAGAAGGGTAAAAAAGACCAGCAACAGAGTTAAGCTGACCTGAAGCTGCCTCAGAGTTAGAGATTTTCATGCCAGGCTGTACAGACGTGCAGGGCTTGGCTTACTTTCAGTCCACAAAAAAAGGAAATAACAAAACAAAACCAAACCAAACAAAACAAAACCCAACAACAAAAATCACTCAAATATGCTGGTTTCGTGATTTCATTTAATTAAAAATTTACAGGTAAGATAAGGATTGCTTCCTTTAAAAGCTAAACCCCGATTAGATGATGTAGACCAAAAGGGAGAGATAACATGCAATGATTACTGCTGAACTCCACTGCCACTGGTCAGGAAACAGAGCTGCCTGCCAATGGCATCACTGTTGTCCCCAGTAATTTGACAGAGCAGATTTGCTACTGGACAGGGTAGGGTCGGTGGCAAGCCCATGACATCAACACAATAAAGGGTTGGAAATCCGCACGGTGACTCTGGAGGGCTCTGGCTCCGCATCGGTGCTGCGCTAACGCAATCAGACAGCACCGCCGAACGCGTCAGCAGCGCCGTGCTGAGTCACAGAGCCCGTGGGGACAGCGGGGCTGCGGGGCCTGCGAGCGCTCCGGGCTCAGCCCGCTGCAGAGCGCGGCTCCCCAGCCCCGACACAGCACTGCAGCGCCGGGTAACCCCCAGATCCCGCGAAACAAGGTAAGCCTGCAGCTCAAATACAGAGTATCTCAGCAGCTACGACAATGTAGCAAAGATTAAGCCTTTTTACAAGTCTTCACAGTTCCTCCATACAAGTACAGCAAGTTCCTCTATTTCCAACCCTCTCACACGAGTGCTGTCACAGGCAATCTATGTGGAATGACCAGCAACACATCAGCAAGGAACTCATCATTACAAAATTCACACAGAAGCACTATTAACTTTATTTGTTTGTCTTCAGAAAAATCTACAGTGTGTGTATAAATATATATATTTATATCAGTCCTTGGAGTATTTCAGAAAAGGTCAAGAACAGGATATGCAAGAAAATATTAGCTGCTCTGAATGTTAGCACTGGAATATCTTTAACCTTCCCCAGCTGGCAGGGGTTATTGGTTTCCGACCATATCTTTCACCAACGTGGGCGTTTCCATTTCTCTGAGCCCTTTTTTTTCCCTGTAGCACTTGATAGTATATGCACTCTTCCCAGTGAAAGCAACCTCTAAAAATTAGAAGCTCAAAACAATGACAGGCTAACTCTAAGCCAGTGGTTATTTCAAGACCCAGCTCTCAAAATACACTAGAATTATGATGGTACCTCACCACGTTAAATACACAGATGTTCAAGAAAGCGTTCAATAATAATTACTTGCATCTGAGGGGAAAAGTAAAAGAGTCATACTACCAGAGCAAGCTAGACATCTGCTTTAGAAAATTAATTTTTGAAACAACCACTGCATGATTAAGAGTTTTTTCAGCTGCCAACACTGAATGGTGCATGATTTGTACCGAGTTCTTAACTGTTCTTGCTTGGTTGTAATGGTTCTCTAAAATACAAAGGTTTAAAACATTTCCTTGATTCACATCAATATCTGAATGCTAGAAAAAAGTATGCTTTTGTTCAAATGTTACTGAAAAGCCACATTTAAAAGTGAAAAAATGTTTAATGGGTGCTCAAACCTGTTACCAAAATAGCTATAGCACCCCTTGGAATGACCTCTTCCACACAATAGGCAATATTCATTATTGACCTTCAATGCAGCAAATCTATAGACAGCTGGCACAGCAAAAAGGCTGCTGCATGCAATTTAATAAGCATTAAGACTGCAAAACAAACAGTGAAAATGAAACTGACCTTAAGTTTAGAATGCTGAAAATTAGACTCTTCCTGCTCTTCATGCTGCACCGAGTCAGCTCTCTCCCTCACACTTCTATACCCAGGACTGGGTATAATGTACTCTTTTCCTATGTCGATGTCTTTCATCTTCCGTAAACGCCAGGGTTTACACGTGTATTTTCACCTCAAGTATCTGAAAAATAATTAAATTTCCCTTCATTATGTGCTGTGCCCAGTACACCAGCTACTTTTAGTCATCTATTTTTAAAGTTTATTTTCGAAATCAAAATCAGTAAGCAATTGTAAAAGAGTTATATTACAACAGGACTGTAATAACATAATTTTTAAAGTCCATGCAAGACTAACTTCAAATGAACTAGTTTAAACATACCCTGAGGTAAATCAAATAGTACAATGATCCTCAATGCACTAGAGTGCTGTCATACTTCCTCCCTTAGATCTCTGGAATACAATTATGCAATCTGACAGCTTAAAGTACTAGCTACAGCATTTAGCTGAAACCCTGAGAAACTTGACTAGGAAGATCAAATCCCAAAAATCTTTTGTTAAGAGACTGAAATTGCATATATCCAATAACGTATCAGTACAAAGTTTTGCAAAACCAATCTCTCGATAAAATTAGCCAGTACAAACACTCTAGAGAAACTACACCCCTTCTCTACAGCACTTCTCACTTAGTCCATAGGCTTGAGCTATCATTAAGTACAGACATGCACAGGAATGAGTCACGCCTTCAGTGCTGCAGGTTTCCACTCAGTCTATCAAATCGCACTGAAAGGTCAAAGGCAGAACCAGAGTCCCGAAGACAAAAATCACTCCCCGCTGCCAGACTCTGTTTTATAACTTCACTTTATTGCATTCTGCCACTCGCCTTCAACCAAGGCGATGGGAGACGCCTGGCTGCGCCGCGCTGGTCAGACTGCACCAGCGGCTCTGCCGGGGAGCGCGGGGTGCCACGGCTCCGCCGCCGCAGCATCGCCGCCCCGGCCGCCGCAGGCACCGCGGGCCGAGGATGCTGCACCCGCGGGCTCCGCGTCCCTCCCGC
>VZRO01001068.1:109736-147062 GCA_013397915.1 Daphoenositta chrysoptera | reverse complement strand
AGCCACTGCCGGTGGGAAG
The DNA here is from genome assembly GCA_013397915.1 of Daphoenositta chrysoptera. Classification (NCBI taxonomy): domain Eukaryota; kingdom Metazoa; phylum Chordata; class Aves; order Passeriformes; genus Daphoenositta; species Daphoenositta chrysoptera. The sequence goes on along the minus strand of VZRO01001068.1, from coordinate 147,043 downwards.
AAGCGGGGTCTGCTCTGTTCGGCCGTCACACGCAGAGCCGAAAGGCTGGCTCCGTGCCGGAGGGGTGTCTCGGTTCCCCCCGGCGCGGCGCTCCCGGCAGCGGGGGCTGCCGCAGGGCGCTGCCCGGTGTGCAGAGGCGGCCAGAGCAGGAGGGGTGTCCGCCCCTCCCGGCCGGGCCGCGGCTCGCAGCAGCCTGTCCCTCACTCCCGGTTATCTACAGCCCCTCGGCCGGGGAAAGTGCGACGTGCCCTTATCTGGGGCTTAACCTTGGCCGCAGCCGGGGCCGCAGTGCCGGCTCCTGTGCGCAGCGGCCGTGCCCCGGGAGCCACTGCCGCAGGCCTGCGACGCGCTTCCCAACGAGCCGGGCGCGATTCCCTTGCCAAAACCCTGCCGTGCCCCTCCAGCTCCTGTTCAGACCACTTAAAGGGACGGGGAACTTGTCCCAGGGCTCTCACAGCCAAGCGGAGCCCGCTGAAAGGGATGGAAGCTGCGGCTGTGTGTCCCTGCGTGGTGGTGGCTGAGGGCCAGCAATCCTGCTTCCCCAAAACCGTGTGACACAGGGTGTCCAGCCCCCGCCTCAGGGGAGTCCGTGAAGAAGGAGATGGACACAGCTGCGTTTCCTCTCACAAAGGGCTGTAAATATCCTTAACAAACCCTGAGCTGTAGCTTTTCCCCTGCTGCGTTTAAATACCCTGTCCTCAGCTGACATCTTCCTTCCACCAGCCAGATTTGGCTGATGTCTCATTTAAGTGGTTTATATAACGAGTGCCTGTTTGCACCGCAGTCCTTGCTCTCCTGTCAGGAATGTTTGTGAGAGTCAGTTTGATAGAAATTCTGAAATGAACTTAGGTAAAGAAGGGAGATGGGAATCTGGAAATAAAAGTGGACCAGAATATTCCCTCCAAACCCACAAGCCAGCAGTACAGGTAAAAGGTGTGACCACGCAAGTAACAATTCAAGGACACCCTTAAGGTACCAGGGGATCCCTGCAAAACCCCCTGACAAATACGGTCACACATCCTGCAGACCTCTGACTCTATTTCTGGAAAAAAATGAGAATCAGCTCTGTTGCAGGTACTCTTAACATTTTGGAACAGGGGAACTGACAGACAGACATACCTTGCCCTGGTACAGCAGCCAAGAACAAAGGTAGCTGCTGCATTTTTCTGCAGTCTCTTCCCCAAGGCTCACAATCATGCAGTTTCAGATTGGTTTGACTGGCATTTTATTGGGGAAGGAGCTCAAGGTGCACTTCATGCTTTATAAATGCTATGTCCCAGCAAAATGTGGATTTTAAGACAGAAGCCAGGAGGCAATTTACACTAAGTCCCTGAACAGTCATTAAACTGACCTTTGTCTGCACCAAACATGCTGGAGTGTAGGGATGAGTAGATGTTCAAATACCAAGCTGTGTAGTTAAACAGCATAAACAGAAAGGACAAAGTATGAATGCTGGGGAAAATTAAACTGTGTTAAAGCTTCAAGGTGAATCACTGATATTTTAGGGTGTTGACCTGAAATGGTTCTGTGAGCATGTCTTTGGCCCCTGGGCTGTGGAGGCAAACAGAGCTGCTTTTTGGAGGTGGCTGGCTGTTTTTGAGCTTCTGACATGTTGAAACCCAAAGGCTCTGCATCACATGCCTGGAGAGGAAGAAGAACATAAACCTCCATTATGCCAAAGTCATTACAAAATGTGTTCAGAAAGATGAGCAGAGACTGTTGTTTAAGCCAAGGGAGCCAGAACCCTGCCTACACTTGTTCTGTCCTCTATTTATCCAGTGCTGGAGGAGGTCTGAGAGTAAAAGGGAGGACGTGAGTGCGAGTAGAAAACTGCTGGTAAGTAATGGTGTGTACACTCCACTCAGACTAGCTCTGGGCAATGGCTGGCAGCAGCATCAGGAGTGTTTTCACACCTGTGGTCCTACGAGTACATACTCCCTTAGTACGGCGGTGGGATGAAATGCTTAAGTAGGCATAACCCACTTTTTAGTGTGTCACAAGTCTCCTCCAGCGTTTGTTCTAAAGGCTATAAATGTACTGGTGCTACCAGCCAGAGGAGTTACATCTTTAGCTCCAGTGGCAGCAGCTAATGCTTTTAGTGCTGCAAGTCCTGGATTCATCCCTGAGGGATGGCAGCTGTTACATAAACAAGGCCTGTACAGTATTAAAACTTGCCCTGATTCAAGATCTGGGATTTGCTGTAATCAGCCCTGACTGCAAAAGAAAAGCACAGCCAGACCAAAGAGGCAGCGGCAGCTTCAAAGCCAAGGTCTGCAGACCAGGGCAAGGAAGCAACACCTGACAATTAGTTTTCTTAAAGGTGTCCAGGATCTGCTCCCCTCCACCCCAAAACAACCATCAGCAGCAAATCTAAAGCAATGCTTGAAACAAACTGATTTGAGCTATTGGAGCAGAAAATGGAGCATCTCCAGACTGATCAGGAAAACCAAGGCTTAGTTTGTGGGGGTGTTGGTCTTTGTTCATCTATCTCTCCTACTACATCTTCCCTATAGGATCTGATGACCTGCTTCTGCCTTTTGGGGAACTGGAGCAAGTACTGAGCTGAACCCTGGATGAAAACAGAGAGACAGACTTCTCAGGACATCTGAGCTTGAGGAGCACGGCTGCGCTCGGCGCTCAATATTCGGGTTCATATCATTGCAATTAAGACCAGCCATGAGAAACTCTGTTACACACAGGACTGGGAAGCAGGAAGTTTCTTACATGCTGAAGGGATGCAAATGCCTGGTGAGCCCAGAAGACTCTGGCTGCGAAGGTTGGGAGAGGGACTAATGGGATGGTGCAGTCAGTGTTTTACTACTGGTAAAATATTGCAATGAAGCACTGAGATAAAGCAGCTTTTCTCCTTGCCCTGAAAGAATAGCTGTTCCCCAAAGAAGCAGCACGATGTGATTGGACTGATGTCCATGGAATTATATCGAATACCAGGAGGGCTAACAGGAGTGGAGAATTGTCACACCAGACTTGCCAACTGCCCAATGCCTCCTCCTAGGGCCATGGACTCTGCAAGCTGGCTGGGTAACACAATATGCTTTGGTCAGTGCAGATGGTCCTTGAGGAGGTGTCTTCCTCTGACACGAATCTGGACACCACCAGGAGGAGCAGTTCTTGCCCCTCTCCCAAATCCCCTTTCCTATGTACCTAATACATAGAGGACATAATCTTCTTACCCCTCCCCACTGGGATGCTCGGTCCAGGGTGCTGACACTTGCATTTTCAGCATGAGTTTCCTGAGTGTGTCCCTCCTGATGAGCATGCTGACAGTTGTTATGCTTGCTAGTGCTTTTTTACTCTCTCGCTGATCAGAGCTCTCAGCCATGAAGTGCAGAACTCACAGATTAATTGGACAGCTCAAGTAGAAGTCCCATGACCAAATTTAGCCTGTAGCACTCCAAATCATAACAAGCCCAGAAATAGGAAGGTCTGAAGAGACTGCATTATCAGCTTGTTCATGATTCTCTACCCCTGTGCAGTGGCCAATCTTTTATTGTCCATCATGTCCAAGTCTCCCTCCCACACACAGCCTGTCCACGACTTTGAGCTCCCAGAGCAGTCTGAAAAATTTCCCATTGCATTACAACTACTTCAGGTCACTCTTCTAAAAAGCAATAACAGCCTCAGGTGGGCCACATGAGCCAGCAACCCATGTGGGCAGCTTGGCAGATTGAAACAAGCTGCCCACGTAGGTAGGTATAGGTTACCAACAACTGGAGAGTAATGAGACATTGCTATTCATTTTCCTTTGTATCTTATATCCACTTTCACAGTTTCAGAGGAAAGAAAATTTTTGTAGCAAAAGCATCAACAAGAAGATCACTTAGGGTAGTCATTCTTAACCCATCATCCCGAGGCTACAGAGTTAACATCCCATTGATGAGACAGGGAGGGGGACAGAAGTCAATCTGGTACTTGTAGCAGGACTTTCACAGACTGCTGTGGCTTGGTCAATCATTCCCCCCTTCAATCTCACTAGAAAGTAAACAATTTGGGGACATCAGTGGGCTGGGTTTGTCACTTGAAAACCACAGTCCAGTTTCCTGCAAATAATGACGTTAATAATCACCAATAACATTGCATAATAGGTCATTATTGTTACAGCAAGAATTGGGTAGGGTTGCTTTTAAGTCAAGAAAAGTTACGGCATCTAAAGGATTTACTCATGGCTTGCAAGTGAAGAACTAGAGGCACCAATACTCCCTGCACATAATTAGTGCTGCTAGCATCAGAGTCGTCCTAAATATCCTGCTGCCCTGGTCTGGAGAGGGTCATGAGCGCTGCCCTCCAAGCTGCCTGCAGCAACACCTGGATAGACACAACTGTCTGTGCTGTGCCAGGCATCTCCCTGTCTGCTGGACATGGACGCTTGTCCCCAAGACTGTGCACACACCACCATACACAATTCATGCCTACCCGGCTCCATCCAAACCCACAGCATGGGGCTGATAACCTCCCCATATGGACCTGGTACCAAAACCTTTCCCCCATCCCAGTCATAGCTGCACAGAGAGGGGTTAGCACATTTGGAGCATTAAAGACCCAGTGCCACGAGCCAACCATTTCCTGGAACTCAGTGTTTTGCATGCGGCTGCTCTGATTTTCAGGGTGTGGGAGGCACAGGACCTTGTGGGATGCTCAAGACCTAATCAACACCCCAGGAATCCCTCACTTCACAATATGGACACTGTCTGAGCTTTCACTTTTTCATTACTGCAGTCTCATTGTGGTTACAGCTCTGCAAATGACTCATCCAGGCCTTCAAGTTCATGTGCTTTCTGTTGGTTCAGGGCTGAACAATCTGTGTTGCTGATCAGAAACTGGTGAGAGTGAAGGCCAGCTCACACAGCACAGTGGAGGGCCGTGATTTCCCTGCCCTTTCCCCAGAAAAATACTCAAGAGGGATATGATGTGTTTGGAACTAGAGAAAAGAGGAATCTTTCTCTTTCCTCCTGACCTGTTTTAGCAGAAGGAGTTCATTAATATCTTAATACACCTGTGCATTTGTCTTTCCTGGAAACAAACTGTACTTGCTTGATGTTTGTGCAAAGCTGTTGGCAGTGTGGGCGTTCGCATTGTGATTATGTTTCAAAGGATGAGGCTCCTAAGCTGATCCAGGCAGAGATACCACTCCAGGCTACAGCAGTTCCACCCATCGCCTTCCCATCAGTTCATGTGGGAGGATGAACCTTCCTAGCCAAGCTAACGGTGTTTTACTCTTGTTCTCAACAGCTTCTACAAATAGCCATGCTTTTGCAACAAATGCCTTTTGGTGTTATTTTTCTTCTTTCAGGTTTTGATCATCCTGCCCTCTTTCTGCAGCATTTATGCTTGTAAAAGTGCAGGAGTAAAAGGTGCAATGCTGTGCTGTATCACACAGACTAAATTTGGTTTGTAATTCATCATTCAGGCCGGGAGGAGAAAGCACTGAAAAAGTATCTTACTTTATATGCTACTTTCTTTGGGTTTTGGGAGAGGGGCATACAAATAAAACCCTCCCAACAATTAGCAGCAACTTATTCAGAACTGTTATTTTCTTACAGGGAAAAGCAAGAAGGTTTCAAAGCTGTTGCAACGTTTGAAGTGTAATCCAGAGCAGAAAACCAGTTCAAGGCAGCTTGTACCTGGAGTGATCGTTCAATTTTTCTTCTATAAACCTGATCATTCAGAGGACAAGATCAATTCAAGGGCAAAGCACTGCCTAGGGACTAGAAGCCGGTGCAGACCTACACGAGTAGCAAGTTTCATGATTCCTACGCCTTGCACCACACCCACGGTTAATGAGTAATCGATAGAAGTCAGCAGCATGGCTCAGGCTGGAGCCTGCCTGCTCTTACTGGAACACCACAGCAGACTGTGTTGTACAGCTGGTTATTTGATAAAATTAGTGGAAAGGACAAACAGTGCTGTGATAAAAAAGCTGGAGATGTGTCCAGATGAGCATTAATGGGCTGGGATGCATTCTAACTATACCACCCTGGCTTTGGGAGTTGGGTCCTTTCAGCTGGACCCCTGGTCCGTTTCCCATAGGCTGCAGATGTGCTGCAGTGGCTTTGGTTAGCCTGAGGTATGCAAGGAAAAACTCTTCTAACCCCTCTCCAAAAGCAGCCCAGGCTTGTCCCCAAGCCAGGGCATAGAAAAGGGAAACAGCCACATCAGAGTGTTATGTTCAGTTCCATTTGCTTTTCTGAAACAGTTTTTGGGTTGGCCAAGCAGCCACGGCTGGGGCATACGTAGGCTGTGGCAGGGGGAACTGGTTTAAACCTCACAAAACCCAGAGGTGGTGGCCAGGGCATGATGCAGCACGACCTTCCCATAGGCTCCCAGGACACGGTCACAGTCTGCTGCCAGGGCAAAGCACCCTCTGTCCACTCCTCATCTGCCACTGCAAAAACAAAGCTGTGGGTCCACTGAGGTGAAAGTGTCACTGCTTCCAGCTGCATGGAAACAGCAGAGCCAGGCACAGCAGCAAGGTCACTTGGCTGGCCTGTATTGGGATGTGGGTTTCTTTGCACTGGCTGTTTATGTGGCTGTGCAGGGCCCGCTGGATGGGCGCCATCGGGATGTACGGAAAAACAACGTGTGGATGCAGCAGTGACAGCCCTGTGTATGAGTGCAAAGTGCTGCCTCCTGCTGCTCTCTCTGCCAGCACCCACATCCTGGTCCATGAGCTGCACATCAGACGTGGACAGACACCACCTTTTTCATCTTCCAGCAGATTATGAGCTTGCCACTAGCTGTGTCTTCACTCCCATTCCCCAAATCCTCCCCGTTTCCTATTTGTTGTGAAGTGACCCTGCCAGCAAAGAGTCTCAGTGATGCTGCATAGCAGTGACATCCGACACCTTCCTCTGCTGCTCTCTCCTCTCCCAGGATGCAGTTCGTGGGTGCCATCAGCTCCCCCACCACCTGCTCTCATCCTCTGAAGAGACGCTTGTTGATGACAGCTCAGCTGGTCATTACGTACCTCACATCCGTGTCCTTCCCCACTCCTGGGAAGGCAGGATGCTTCCCTGGTGCTTGACAGTGGGAATGGAAGGAAAGCAACATCGCAGGGACTGCCACTTCCACTGGAGTCAAGGTCCCTGTTTCCCCATGTCTCCTCAAACCCCGGGGCTTTTCCATAGTGGAAATACAGCCAGCTTGTATTTGCCTCCATTCTCTTACGTGTCCCTTTGAGATGCGTGGGATGGATCAGCCTCAGCAAGCACACAGCAAACAGCCTGTGGGGAGAGGGCCGTTCTGTCCCACTGGAAACAGCATAAACAGCATGAACAAAAAGGGCTTCAAAAAAAAGGAGAAAAATAATTAAAAATCCTGGGAGCCCCTGGCGGTGCCTGGAATCCCACGTGGTGGAGAAAAGGCCGTCTGGGATGCCAACTCTGGAGCTTGCCAGTGTGATCAGCCAGTTTTAGAAGCAAATGAGGACAGCCAAGGTCAGAGAGCGCTGGGCCTCTGGGATTGTCGCTGTGCGGCTGAAAACTGGGAAAAAGGGGAAGCTGCAAGTCAAACACAGCTCTGTCCTTGCTGCTGCAGCTAGGCTGGGCTCTCCCAGGTCTCAGGGTGGCCAAGGCCCGGGGGCTGGCCAGGCTGCATACAGGGGTAATGGGGGCAAGAAGCTGGGGTTTTTTGGAGACTCCTCCTTGGCGTTGCAGGGGAAGGCAGGCACTTGTGTGTTCAGAAAGCAAGGTGATGGGAACTCTAGGGAGCAGTGAGTAATTATCAGGGCTTGGGAGACTTGTTCTGTTCTGCCGCTGGGGGAGAAAGCAGAAGAGACACTTGTCTCCTGCTTTCCCCTCCCAGAAAGAGCAGAAGGTTTCCTGGGGGTTCCTCAGACAATTCCCTGTGCACATCTTGTTTTGCTGAGCTAATTGCTTTTGCTTCCTCAGGAAGTGCTGCCTGAGCACCACAGCCACCCTGCACTGCCACCACAGCCCCCAGGCTCCTCAGAAGTCCCGTGCTCCCCTCTGTGCATTGCTAATCCAGTCCCCACAGTGGTGCTGGATGAGTATATGTGTCCTGGTGGACTCTTGGCCCCTGAGCGGTGGCTTAGAGCCACAGTGCAAGGAGGCTGGGTCTCAGTCTGGGTAGCCATGGCACTCGTTCAAACCTCCTCTCATTGCTTCAACCAGTGGGACCATGGGGACAGCCATTGTGGGACACCAAAAAATTTGGGACAAAGCCTAGGCAACAGCCTGGGTCAGCCATGGTGAAAACTGCGGTGAAGATGTGCCCCAAAAGGAAATACTGATCAGTTGAAACCTTGAGGCTGTTAAGGCTGCAGAAATGCCTGAAAAGGAAGGCATATGTCTGGTGTAGGTTTGTTTTGCCACCCAGAGCCATGTCATGTGCCTGTCCCATGTGCTGCAGGCGAGGACAATCCCCCAGCTGTCCTGAGCCACAAATAGGAAAAGCCCCCTGTGTAATCATAGCTTAGGTCAACTGGAAACAAGGCACTCCAGCTGCTGTGTGCTGCACTCCATCGCAACTTGGGAGGACAAGAACCACCCCAGCTATGGCTGCAGGGAAGAGAAAAGTGCTCGAGGAGTGGGAAGCAGCTCAAGGGTCTGCAGCCTGGTTAATTGAAAGCAAAGACCCACAACACTTAGAATACCAAACACAGCCTAATACTGACAACCAGAAATAACCCAGCCTCCAGACACCCCCTGCCCTTTCCCCACGAGTGGGACTGCAGCACGTGGGAGCCAGGGGATGTAAAGCCCTTGAAGTATCAGGACCACCTCCTCTGGAATGCAGTTACAGGGTGAGAGCAGGGAGACAGTGGTGAATTCTCGGGGTGGTCAGCAGCTTGTTCTGTGACCACAACTGTACCACATCCACAAACTGTGGCTCAGTTCCTCCTCCTAAAATATACATGACTGCTGAAAACCATGTGATAGAGGCAAAGGAGAGTGACTGTATGAAAAGCAGAGCAAGGTCTCAAAACCACTGCTGGAAACAAGATCCTCCATATGAGCAAGCAGCATCTGGCTTCCTCTTAAAGACAAAAGATTGAAGCAGTATGAACCCTAACCCTAACCCTAGCTTACCGCCCACCCCTCAACCCCCCCCGGGGGCGGGTTAGGGGGCGGTGGGAGGGGAGGAGCTGAGGGTGGGGTCCGGGAGTGGTGCCGGGGGCAGCGTGAGTGGAGGAGCTGGGGAAATTAAAAGAAATGTTGGAATGAGTCCATGGGAAAGATAAGTTCAGTAACCAGATCTGCAGTGTACAACATCTGTCAAGATAACCCGATCTCTCAGCAGCTTTGATGTGGTGGAAGGGGCCCACTGAGTTTCCCTGAGAAAGTTTCCCTTCATTATCTTTATTAATTAGACCTGTAGGCAGCCCAAACACCAAGATTTTCTAAACCAAAACCCTGGGTGCATGAACAACTGAATGGATCCTTGAAAAGGAGCAGTTACTGACCATCACTCAGTTCCCACACATCCCTGGAAATGTGAAGCCCTTTGGGCTGAAAGCTCTAATAAATGTGCCTTTCCTGTGGTGCTCCAGGCTCGCAGGGAGAGAAGGGTTAAAGGAAATGTGCCCTCTCCTCTGAACAGGGCCCTTGCAGGAAAGGCAGCGATCAGAGCACAGATAGCTGTGCCTTGATCAAAGCTCCCCCTCACTTCTGGCAGACCAGGCAGTGGGAAGCAGAGCTGTCTCTTTCCTGAAATGATGCATCTGGGGCCAGCAGCAGGGAGAAGGCAGAAGGATGAACTCCTCCTCCTTCAGCATCTTCTCCAGGCAAAGCTGGGCTGCTTCAAATGAAATGCTGCAAGAGCCCTTTTCATCCTCTGGACAAGTTGAGGGATGAGGAATAACCCTGCCCTTGCACAGGAGAGGAGCAGCCCCATCTCAGAGCAAGGGAGCAGGAACAGAGCAACAATCCTGGCTGGTGCCTGCTCTGTGTTGGTGACACAAGGCCCCCAGGTGGGAGGGAGTGGAGGGATGGGCTGGAGACAGATTGCTCTGGAAACGAGGGCCTGGGTCAGAGAGTGACCAGCCAACCTTCTCCTGGGTATTTGCCCTGGCTGTTTAGAAACAGGGAGTAGCCTCCTTGCCCCAGCAGCCCTGACTTGGCACCATGGGTTCCCTTCTTGTGATGCAGGTGGCACCACGTCTTGTCCCTGTACTGCTGTGCAATATGGCATTTCCCTGCCCATATCTATGGTCCCAAGGTTGTGGTTACCCAGCCCCGCACCTTTTTCTCTCTGGCTCAGTCCACAGATCCTTTCCTAGGAGAGATTACTGAAGTGTGAGCCTCTCTGGGCTACCGTGACATACCTGCCTAGGGAGGGCTCTTCCCAGCTTCTCTTGCTACAGGAATCCACATATATCAGAGCTGGAAATGGGTTAGCTGGGAAAACAGGAGGCAGCTCTGCTACCTCCCACCTTATGCACCACTGAACTGGGAAAAAGAACCTGCTCAGAGGCTGCCACCCCATTTTGCACGTCTCAGTGCAGAGCCAAAGAGGAGCACAAAGCTGGGGGTAAACCCTGGTCTAAGGTAGGATTTGAAGGCCAGCGACCCCAGGGAAGGAGGAGTTACCGGTGCAGCAGCAGTGCAAAACATTGTATGTGTATAAGGAACACAGAAAGGGCAGGGGAAATATTACTCTGCAGACTGAGGAGCCTTGCTCCAGGGTGTTCGTGCTCAGGCAGTCCCCGCGTGACTTGGGAGTGCCTGTCCCTGTGACTGCTCCAGCACTGTCCCCCACGGGAAATGTGCTTTGCTCTTCAGGCTTAAGCAGCTTCTCGGGTCACACGGGGTGGCTGCCTCCAGGGACTGCTGTCCCTGTGGCTGGAGCACATGCCAAGCCCAGATGGCTGCTGACTCATTTTCCACCCCTGGACAGGGTGTCCACGCTGAGCTCACTGAGGAGCCTGTGCCTGCCATGCCCAGAGCCTCCTTAATGTCTGAGACTGACCAGAGGAATGGATCAGCACACAATGGAGCCACTGCTCACACAATGAGCAGTGATAGCAGAGGGGCAGCACACAGGTCCTCCTGCATCTGCACTGTGGTTACCTGGGCAAGACTATGTCTGTTAATTGGACATGAGCACCATCACTCTGGGGCTGGTGTTTCTCCTCGGGAGAGCTGCTGCTGAGGGATAATGGAAGCAGTGTCCTGAAGGATGAATCACATCACACAGAGTTCATCCATGAGCTACCTAAGAAATTTGGAAGGAGCTATTGCTTGCTGAGGCCATGTGAAGAAAGAAAAACCATTGCAAGCAGGAGAAACTGGAGCAAGGCTTGTAAAGGACTGGAAACTCCACTAAAATATCCAGGGCAGTATATCCTACTGCTCAGTCTGTGTCTATGAGGGCTGAGCCTGGGACCAGGAAAAGTCCCAGGAAGAAGTAAATTACAGAGAAGTTTACTCTGGGACTTTTCTGTATTTTCCCTCTCATTTCAGGTTCCTGAGCTCCAGGCAGGGCTGGTCAGTGGCAGATCAGTGGCAGACAGACTGTTGCATGGATGTCCCTCCTCTAAGTAAGCAGTGGAGCTCTTCTGCTGTCCCCTGTCCCTCCAGGTAGACCTCTGCCACCTGTGGGGAACCTGCTCAGCTTAACATACCTGTGTGGTATCCAGAGACACAGGATGAACATCCACCAGCAGCACCTCTCTGCTGTTGCTTTGCTCCTTACAAATGGACCCCTCCAGCCCTGTCTCCATATTCTGGCAGCTGGGGAACTGCTGATGCAGCTCCTGTCTCATTGCATGTCCCAGCTGGTACAGCAGCAGCTGAATACAGGGAGTTGTGGCAGCCCAGAGCTCAGGCAGCAGTAATGGATTCTCCCTGTCAGGAGGTGAGTGATGCTGTGCCCAGCATCCCACTGGTGGAAAGGAATACCAGGCAGTTCTGCAAGCAGTACCCCAGGGCAGCTGGAAACCCAGGGGGATGCAGACAGGGTGGCCTCATGTCTGGTTCACTTTCTCAAGTCTGTCAACCCAGGAGCCAAGAGTGGAGGAGGCCCAGCAGTTCATCTGGCAGAAACCCTCTGTTGAGAAGCACAGGAGAAGCCCAAATGAGCAAAGAGTGGATGAATAGCCTGTGAGTCAGTGTCCCTGCTGTCCCTGCTTGGCCAGAGCCCAGGGCGTGGGAGGGAGGAAGGCAGAAGGGTTGGGGTGTAGAATCTGTTGCTTTCATGCTTACTGGCTTACTTGTGGTCTGCAGTTTTATTTTTCCCGGCAGAACTTGGTTCCGTGCTCAGGTAAATCTTGTGTCAGGCACAGAGTCATTCAGATGTACAAGAGGGCTGGACAATGTCCATGTCCTGGCCATTGCCTACCCCTTCTCCCAGGGGCAGGAGCTCCTCCAAAGATGCTCGGGGCAGGCAGACCCCTCTCTAGACCTGGCAAGTGAGTGTCAGCTGTCCTGGGTAAGTTCAGGACACTCCCCTGAGTGCCCAGGGTTCCCTTGTGCCAGGGTTCATGGCCTAGCCCTGTCACCTCTGGCACTGTATGGGGATAGCCCCAAACAAACCAGGCTCCCTGTCAGCATTGAGTGGGCCATGAAGAGCTAAGTTTAGGCACTAATTATATCCCTGACCTGGAGCTGAGATGACAGAAGTCTCATAGCTCTGCTGAAGACACAGAAGGATGCTCTAAGAACATCAGAGCTGCTGGCCACGAGGCAGGAAATGTGAGGGGAAATCAGCCTCATGTTAGGTACATGGTTCTTTTCTGCAGACTTCCTATGATCCTCCTCATTGCAAGTCTCACCACTCTGGGGACCCCCTGATCCCCCCTGTGGAGCCCCAAAGCTGTCTAAGATAGGACCAAACCCAGAGTTACCTGCCAAGGCTTAGAGATACCTCGTCGGCCACTGTGTCTGCAGAGGGAAAAACCAGGAAAGAACCAAATGCTCTGAGAGAACAACAAATAGAAAAGAGAAGAGGGTTAAAAATGCAGAAACAGGGACCAGGAAGATGTCCCAGAAAGCAGAGCATCCCCATCAGGCTCATCATTCCCAGACTCGGTGTATGCTGCCCTGTGATGCTCTGTCCAGGGATATCCAAGGATGAGGCAGCAAGGAAAAGTCCCACAGTCTCTGTGTCTTCCCACCACCCTGCCCAGCCACTCTGGGATACTGGGATTGATAGACCTCCAGTCTAACCCTGTTCAGTCTAATTTAAACTTTCATGAGATAATTTCAGTTTTAAAAGCTCTTCTGGAATTACATTGCATTCAGAAAATGTTTGGCCTGGATGCTGCTGGCCTGCAAGTTCCCAGTGAGACCAAAGGGAAACGTGTGTGCAAAGCCTGAGGAATATTTATCAAGCTGATTTTGAGTTTAGTTCATTAGCAATTACCTCGATTTGTCTTCCCCTGTTCTTGCCAATTTACCAGGGCAACGTCTTGGAAACTCGCCTCATTTGGAGAGAACAGGATGTAATTAGCCAGATAATCTGCTGATTCCCCTGTCAACCTCTCTGTGCCCGGTCCCAACACACGCAGTGGCTGTGTAGGCTGGATCAGACCTGATTTCTGGTGCTGTTTATGCACTTAGTGCCACATAGGCAGGAACTAAGATGCTGTCCTGCCCTCGGGCAATGACAAATCCACCTCTTGGATCACTCCTCAGGCTGTAACCCCTGGGTTGAAACCATCTGGGAGCTTTTGTTCTGGGGTTAGTTCCTTTGCCAGGGCAACAGAATTCCCAAGGGTATGCAGATACCTATTTTTGAAAAGGATGGGGATGATTTCTTTCCCATGGGCAGCTCATTTCTATTTTCTTGCTGTGTCCATCCTTGCTGCTTTTTTTCCAAACCACTAGCTAAGGTCAAGCGACTCAGTCACAAGGTGCGGCACAGCAAGGGCTCAATCACAAGTCACTGGGCACAGATGGCACCACGTAAGTGACGCCTGAACATTTTAACTGCTCAGGGAAATTTCAGGGAATACCCAGTGCTGCAGAGTCCTTCAGGAGACAGAGGAGACTTTGGTTTCTTTATCAGTCCTGAACCTGCAATTCAGTTGGTGGGGAGGAATACTGCATGTTGCCTATTACAGCTTTCTTCCCATTACTAAAGACCCCTCAGCAGTGCCACGGGGGCTGTACAGCACTGCTTGTGATATTGGGGCAGTGCTGTAGGTCTGTGGTTAAGTGGTGCCTCCCTTAATTTCTCTCCCCCAGGATGGAAAGGCCATACTGTGTGCCTTGGGCTGATAAGCTTGTGCCACCTTCCGCCCTTGGCAGGGGCCCTGCCATGGAGGTGGGGGAGCAAATATCCTGTGTTTCTCTCAGAACACAACTGAATTTGAGACTCTCTGAGTCTTTGGCTTGTCACTCAGTAGCAGATGACAGCAGCGAGGACCAGAGCAGGGTGTCACAGGGGCTCAGTTTATGGGGACCGAGGGGCAGCAAGAGAGGCTGGTGAGGTGACAGAGCAGGGGCTGTGAATGCCTGTCCCACGGGCTCCCAGACAGAAGTGTGACAACGGGGCAGGGCAGCGAGCACCAGGTGCTGCAGCAGCCAGCGCTGGAAAGGACCCTGCTGCTGCCAGGCTCAGGACTTTCCACCTTCTGCTGCCATCCTGTTTGGCGCTCTCTAGGGAGGTCTTTCAGCCTGTTTCCCTGGTTTTGAGTGCAGGGTTATCACACGGCTTTTCCTTGGTGACAAATGAGCAGGTGGCGGTGCCGTGTGAGCTGTGCCAGGTAAGTCCTGCAGCCCTGGGACCGGCGGCAGGCAAAGGCAGCAGAGGAGGGACTCAGCTGAGGGCACGTTTTTAGTGCTGAGGGCTGTAGGCCCATCCCTTTCTGAGGACGAGGACAGTACTGAAGCACAGTAAGAGCTGTGTGAGGGCAAAGCCTGGGCTGGGGCAGGAGTGGCTGGAGGCGGTCAGGGTCCGTGGAACTGACAGCGCCCGAGTAGGGGGCAGCCAGACTCCAGCACTGCAGCATCCCAGCTGCTTCACCAAGCTACGGGAAGAAAAATGCCACCCCCGCCCTCAGAAACCACGTCTTCTTTCCTCCTCTCCGCTCTGGAAGGGTCTCTGAGCGGGCTCAGGGGCTGTGGGTTTTGGGGACAGCTTTTTGATGGCAGGTGTGAGCTGCGTGCTGACGGGTTGCTTCACATCAAGGCTGTCCTTTGCAGAAGCAGCGTCCGGACATTTGGAAACGCGGCACAAACACGTCACTGCTAGGAAGTGTATCAGAAAACATCGCTGTTCCCAAAACCAGGCATCACCAGGGTCACACCAAAGTACTACACGCCCCCCGAGGCCACCTGGGGATGTCTGCGGGGACATCCAGGCCTTCCCCAGGCCAGGTCCCGGGCACGGCAGGGAGCTGCGCTGCTCTGCCCCAGCTCCCTCCTCGGGGGATGGCGACGAGACGCCTCTCCCCGCTCCTGAGGCCGTGCACCTTCGCCACGGAGGTGCTGCCGGGAGGGGCGAGGTGACGGGGCGGCAACCAGGAGCTCTCGGCCCGCTCCCGCCCCGTTCCCGCCCCGCTCCCGCCGGGNCGCAGGAGGAGCCGCCGCCGCCGCTGCAGGCCGTGCTGGTCGCCGACAGCTTCAACCGCCGCTTCTTCCCCATCTCCAAGGACCGGCCGCGGGTGAGAAATCGCCTCTGGGTGCTGCCGCCGGTGCCTGCGGGGCCGCCTGTCCCGGTGTGCTCCGTCCTCGGGAGGCCGGGGCGGGCAGGGGTCTGGCGAGAGCCCGGGCTGCGGCGGGAGGGGCGAGGCGCCCCGGCCCCGCCGGGTTCGGGCAGCCCCCGCCGCGGCTTTTCCCGCGCTCTCCCGCGCTCCGGCAGCCCTCGCCCGTGGGAGTTCCTGTTCCCCGCTGCAGAGACTGCGAGGGTCTAATTGCTGTGTTGGTGCTGTCCGCGTCTCCATATGGCGCGGCGAACCGCGCTGTTGGCTCCTCGTCTGTGGCTGGTGCGGGACTGGCAGCGGGTTTGGACGGGCTTGTGTCTGATAAAGGAAAGAAACAAAATCTTGGCCTTTGCCAGCAGTAATGCGTGAAAGAATATGGCCAGAAATATGGATGGGGTAGTATTTTAATTATCCAGCTCAAAAGGCTGTGTGTTAGAGGAACATAAAAAGCTTCTGGAGAATTTAGGTCTGAACAATTATCTCACCTCGTTTGCTGATTAAATGTTGGTGATGCTTATAATTATACACGCAAGCTCAGGCCTGAAATTAAACAGCACCAAAAATGAATTAAAGAATGGTATGCTGTCATCCAGGTGTGACTCAGTAACTCAGTTTAAAGTGTGAGTTGCATCTCAAGTCAAGAGAGTACTTGCTTCACTTTAGGTTGGGGTTTTTTTCCCCTTGTTTAATTCTGGACACTCATATTCCTGTGGCTTCATCATTCATGTCTGACAGGTTTTTCTTGAAGCAGTTAAAGCCTGAGTCAGGGAATCAGCACTTTTTTTCTTTTTCTGGCCTCTGTCATTTATCTGAGTCTTCTTGAAGAGTTATCTTTGAGTGATAACTTCACTTTTTTATGCCTTCCTCTTTAAGCTAAGGATTTGCCCCTAGAAGATCAGAAATTAGCTCTTACTGTTTAGATCAACTCTAAAAGATTTTTATAAAGGCTGGTGAAGCAGTTACTTGTGTTATGTTTCTGGTACTATTGATGACATTATATTCTCAAGTTGGAAGGGGCTGTTGCTGATTTTGGGGTACTGAATATTTGTTCAGCTATCTATATGTTTTATGGTTTGGGGTTTTTTTCAGGCTCTTTTACCTATGGCAAATGTGGCCATGATTGACTATACCTTGGAGTTCCTAACAGCAACTGGAGTGGAAGAAACCTTTGTTTTCTGCTGTTGGAAGTCAGCTGAGATAAAAGAGCATTTGCAGTAAGAATTTCTTCTTTTTAGTTTTATCATGGAAAGTATTCTTCTGTCCTCCAACAGCCTCAACGGCCTCACTGATCCTTCTGATGAAAACTGCAAGAGATTCCCTTTCAGCAGTGATCTCCTAGCATATCTCAGAAAAGACCATTCCTGCTGTGCAGCAGGGTGGTTGTGCAGTGTGTTAAAAGGGTTGAGTGTCATGGGGCTGCTCCTCACTTCACCTCCTGAGTGTACCTGAGCCTGGCAATAGCGGGCTCGCTGTCACAGGATCCTCCTTGCATCCCCTCACAGGCGTGGCAGCTATCTATATGTTTTGTCCTGGTGTGTCTGTGGGAACAGCCTCTTTATGGCTTCCTGATGCTTTTGTCCTTCTTCCAGAAAATCCAAGTGGTGCCGGCACACGTCTCCCAACACGGTGCGCTTTGTCACGTCGGACCTGTACCGCTCCCTCGGTGACGTGCTGCGAGACGTGGATGCCAAGTCCCTTGTTCGCTCCGACTTCATCCTTGTCACTGGCGATGTGGTGTCCAACTTCAATATATCCAAAGCCCTGGAAGAGCACAAGTAGGTGCTGGAAGAGTGAATGCTTGCCTGGTGTGCTGAGACTGTGGTCTGTAGCTCTCTGAGGAGTGTTCTCATAGTTCTGCCCTCTTTTTCCAGGTTGCGTCGTAAGATGGAAAAGAACGTGTCTGTGATGACGATGATATTCAAGGAGTCCTCCCCTGGCCACCATGCCAGGTGCAAGGAGGATGACATTGTTATTGCCATGGACAGTGCCACAAACCGTGTCCTTCACTACCAGAGAACGCAGGGGCTGAAACGATTCCGCTTTCCCATGGTGCGTCTGGAAGCTGGCAGGTGGAAAAGGGCTGTGGTAGTGAAGCAGCCCACCCAAGGAGGAGATCCTCCTTCAGTGAGGGCTGGGGAACTGTCCTTGCTGCTCCTCTTGGAGGAGCAGATGATAGGAAGTAACTTGGGGTAAACTGGCTTTTTTTCCCTTAATCTTTATTTGAGGCTTGGTGAAATCATGCTGGGACACGCATGTTTGTGACTCTTTTCAGTTTGAACATGGGGCAGATGTATTTCTCACAGTCCAGGTTTTGCCATTTATTTCCTTTTCACGATGTAAAATAAGGAAAGGAGATTATTTGTTGCATTGTAGGGGCTCCCCAATTGGGGTGCATATACCACTACCATACACAGGTCATTTTCACCAAGTCATTTAGGTTGGAAAAGACCTCTGAGATCATAGAGTCCAACCTTTTATCACCACCTTGTCAACTAGACCATGGCACATCCAGTCATTTCTTGAACATTGCCAGGGATGGGACTCCACCACCTCCCTGGGCGGTCCATTCCAGTGTTTAACAACTCTTTCCTTTTCCACCCTGATGTGGGGTGGAAAAACAGGTGCAAGGAGTGGTACCTCCTATTACCTCTGTTCACCTAATAATGTAGTAAATGCTCTGCAAATGTCTGTGGAGGTACTTTCTTCATGAGATAGATGGACCAGTTTCTTTCTTCAACTCAGAACTAAGGCTGTGATTCTGTAATATTTTCACCCCCAATTAGTGATCAGGAGGTTATTTAATGTCTTCAAATGGAAGCACAAATCACTGTAGGAAAGCAAAAAGGAAAAACCAAAAGAAACAAAACCCAACAATACAAAACTGACCCACAGCTGTAAAAATTGTATTTGGATTTATCAAAGCTTTTTTGTACATTTATAACTCCCAGAAACTGAGGTAAGGAGCCTCCTGGAGGAAAAGTGATTGTTGAAAGTACAAGCTGTTTCTGGGAGACCTGCACTGTGTAAGGGCAGGTGCAGTCTCTGCTGGCTGACACTCAGCTCTTTATGTGACCAGTCTGTGCCTGCTAAGATTGGGTCTAGTGTAGATTGTAGATTTCTCTGATCCTCAGAACTTCAGCTAGGTTAATAACTCAGTCAATACTGCCCCTGGCTTATAGAGGGCTTTTGGGGTTTGGTACTATGTGAGGCACTCAGATCATGTGAACTTTTTCCTCTTTCAGAGTCTGTTCCAGAGCTCTATTGAGAATGTTGAGGTGCGCCATGACTTGCTGGATTGTCATATCAGCATCTGCTCTCCCCAGGTGAGCCCTGCCCTTCCTTACTGCTGGTGTGCAGGGCGTGTGTGTGGCCTGAGTACCAGGTTTGGAAAACAGAACTGGCTGAGCCTGGCTGATCAGGTGGTGCTGCTCTGTGGAATGCATGGGGGCTCGGTCTGTTTCTGGCACCCACTGCTCGAGCCCAGGCAGAACTACACGGTGGATGTATCCAGAGACTGGCTGATTTGGCACAGAATGAAACTATTGCAGAAAATGAGTGATTTCACTTTAGGTATAATAACATCTGTGGAGCAGAGGGTGGTGGCTGTGCTGTGGAGAAGTGTCAGTACTTGCAAGCTGGTACCATGTTACGGTAGCATTCAGGGTGTTTTGCCCCTTTTGAAAATCAGAATCTCTTCATGGATTCTGGAGGAGTAGTAGTAGGAGGAGATGGGAAGGTCAACATTCCTAGCAGAAGGAGTCAGAGCTTTATTCAAGGCAAGAGCATCACTTTCCTATATTGTATAACTTGGCTCTAACTGTATTATTTCTATGTACTTTATTCATGGCAGGTGGCTGAACTGTTCACAGACAATTTTGACTACCAGACACGGGACGACTTTGTGCGTGGTCTGTTGGTGAATGAGGAGGTAAGGAGAGGGTTGTTACAAGGGAGATCCTGTTCCTTTGCCTTAGAGAACCTTCTGACCTGCTCCTGCCTGTCTCCCAGGTCCTGGGGAACCAGATCCATATGCACGTAACGACAGAAGAGTATGGTGCTCATATCTGCAACCTGCTGATGTACGAAGCTGTGTGCTCTGACATCATCCGGCGCTGGGTTTATCCTCTCACTCCGGAGATGAACTTCACAGATGACAAGAACCAGAGTTACACCCACTCTAAACACAACATTTACCGAGGGGTGGATGTGAGCCTTGGCCATGGTAGCGTGCTGGAAGAGAACGTGCTCATCGGGCAGGGAACAGTCATTGGCAGCAATTGCTCCATCACCAACAGCGTTATTGGGCAGAACTGTAGGATAGGTGAGTGTGAGAATGGGGAATGGGCCAGCCTTGCCAGACATTCTTGGGATTCGGTTTTTAAAGTGTGTTTGGCACTGAGAGAGGATGATAGTTGGGTACTGATTGACTGCTAATGGGGAGAAAGGAGAAAGACTTGGTTTTCCAGCAGAGGAAATAGTCTGAAGTTTTCAGGGTACCATAATGAAGCTGGAAAGTACTTCATGCAAATGAGTTGTTTCAGCAGTAGAGAATGCATGACCTTTGCTGATTTAGAGTTGTCATCTACCAACATCCTGCAAATGAGGGACATCTGTCCCCATTTTCGTGAACTGTTTCCTACAGCTCACTCTTAGCCTTGCTCCCTCCTAGCTCACTGCTTCTTAGCCTTGGCTGGATTTTCTGGTTTTTTTGTGATTTGGCTGTGTTTGTCCAAAATGGAGATGTCGATTGTTACTCTCAAGTCTCTGTGGAGAACAAATTTGTCTTTCAGCTTTGGTTAAGAAGTGGACATAGGCCTCTGAGGCAAATTTTCCTGTCATATGACATCCATTATGCATCAAGGGCATTGGGAGTCAGTAAGATGCTTCCTAGTGGACTCAGCAGTGTCAGAGAGCACCAGACAGCCTTGCTCAACATATTTGTACTTGGTGGTGTGTAACAGGTGATAAAGTCACTTTGGATGGAGCTGTTCTGTGGGACCGAGTGCACATAGCAGATAATGTGGAGATCCACCATTCTGTTATCTGTGATGAGGCTGAAGTGAAGGAGAAAGTAAAGCTAAAGCCCCGCTGTGTCCTCTCCTCTCAGGTGAGCTGATTTATGTCTGTTCTGTTTTCTGCCTCTCTTGGCAGGTTACTAATCTCAAACTAGACCATTCCAGAGTACAGGGCTGCCCTAAGCCTTTTTGCAGAGGTGGAGGCTGTGCTACTGCTCCCACCTTTTTCTTCCATTTGTTTGGTTGGGGCAGTGTGGTATGCAATGTAGTAGTGCTGCCTTCAGTTACACTTGTTAGTGACAGTTTGTCTGCAGCTGCTGGTGGAGCTACAAGGGGGCAGTCAGAGTGCTATTCATTAAGATACGTTTTACATATTTGCAGGTAGTCGTAGGTCCTGGCATTACTCTCTCTGAGGGCACAGTGATCTCTCTGCACCCCCCAGATGAGGAGGAAGAGGATGATGACCAGTTCAGTGATGATTCTGGTGTGAACAAGGAGGAGAGCAAAGTGAAACTGAAAGGTATGATAGTGTCTGTCTCCATGCACTAAAGCTATGCAGAAGGTTTTGTCTTCCATTATCTTTTGGGGTCTTTCCCTGCCTCATTCCAGACACTGCAGTGCTAGGGTGGAGCTTAGTGTTGCATTCAACCTGGAACCTATGTGTTTTCATCAGGGCGAGCAAGGGTACTCAGCTGTGTCCAAGGGCTTTGTCCTTGTGAAGTATTGTTTCTACAGTATGGGTTTGTCAGGGGATCTGAACATGGTCTGCCAAATGTTGCTGCTGCAGGGAGGAGTAAGTCAGTCACTTGTCACGGCATGTGAGAAAATAAAAGATGAAATCCATATGACTCTGCAGGAATCCCTGCTGCCTCTTGATGAAGGCTATTTAGGGGCAGTAATATGCAGGTTATACCAGTCTATTTCAGGTTTGCCTGTAAGCAGATCCAGCACATCCAGACTCTGATTGCTGATTCTTTTTCAGGTTACAACAAAAAGGACGTAGGCTCAGAGGGCAGAGGCTATCTGTGGAAGGCAGATGACAAGAATGAAGAGGATGAAGAAGAGCAGAGACAAAGCCTGTGGGGTGAGGACAAGTTTAGTGTGGTCACCTGGGGATGAACAGACAGGCGTGTGTCGGAAACTGGCCAAGTGGGATGCTGGTAATTGTGTCTAGAGCAAGACTTGGCCTTTGTGAAGCAGACTGGCTCCAGGTAACAGCTATGTGTGGAGGGAAGGCGAGAGGTAAAAGCAGGTCATGGACCAGATTCTCTCTTCCTGTGCTCTGTGAAAGGTGTTTATTAGATATTTGCCTTGCACTAACACACAGAGCTGTCTGTGCTGGGAATGCTGCACTATGGGACACCAGGCCCTCCCTCAGAGGAAATATGATTTGGCTATTCTGGGTACTGCTGGCTTTCCTCCTGCCAGTGACAGTGTCTGCTGACATTGCTCCATTGTGAGTCAGCAGTCTGCGCAAAATGCAGTTGCTCCTGTCCCTGTCCTTTGTTGTCTGCCTGCAGACTCAAAAAATCCCATTATCCTAGTGCCAGCTGTAGTGTTCCCTCTGCAGCAAATCTAATCATCTGGACCTGTAAATAGAAGCTTCCTTGCAAGGACAGATAGTTGCTGACTTGGTTGGGAAGTCCCTGGGACACCTGGTTCCTCATGGCATATGATAGTTGCAGTTTTGAGTGCTGAATGCTGCATCTTCTCCTTCCTCAGGCCCAGCTATGCACTCAGAGGAAGAGAGCGAGTCTGACAGTGACCTGAGCATGGGCTCTGAGGAGCCAGACAGTCGGGCAGCATCCCCTCAGCTGGATGACATCAAAGGTGAGAGATGGGCTCTGGAGAAGTACAGTGGCTCTGCAGATAATGCATTGTGTGAGGTTTGTGCTCCTTTCTCTGGGTGTATTGGAAAATTTGTGCACGTCTGTAATACGTTTCCTGATCTCACTTCCTGCATTTTCTACAGGGTTCTTTAATAGTCCCTGTGTTGCTGCTGGGTTAACCTAAGGCAGTCAAGGATGAGAAACTAGAAAGAGAGCCTCCATCTTTCTCATTCCTTGTTGCTGGACCTTCGTGAAAGAGACCTCCTTGAGTTGTCTGTTTAAATGGCAGTGTCATTGCCTAATTTTACAGATTATGGCAAGGTCCAGCAGAGTTTCTCTGTATGAACAGCTTAGTACTGTAATCATGCTGGAGAAATAAATGTCATTGTAGGAGTGGCCTCTTTTGGAAGAGAAGTTTTGTTTTTCTGCTTTGTTGTGTTAAGCTTACCTGGATTTGAAAGAGGTTCAAGCCAAATTGGAAAAACTCAAAAACTTTCTTATGGTGGAATATCTCCCCAAAGGAAATTAAACCAATAAATTTTAGATTTGAATTCATATTTTCAGTTATGGGAAGATGAGGTTTGTCTGAATAGGAAATTGTGAAAGTGTAATAGAAATGCTGCTCGAAAAGGCTGCAGAGATAAATAGCTTTGTACTGGTTTCTGTGGATAGATCAATGATATCTAGTAGGTGGTTTCCTTGGTTTGAATTATATCCCACTACTTTATAAGTATGGTTCCTGTGGGTTTGTGTCAGCTTACAGAGAACAAATAGACATCTGTGTCAGAATGCTTTTTTTGTGAAGGGCATCATTCCTTCAGTAATGAGCAGTTTGAAGAATCTGTGCTTTTCCCTCATGTCTAACTGGTTGTCCTTTATTGCATTAGTTTTCCAGAATGAGGTTCTGGGTACGTTACAGAGGGGTGAAGAAGAAAACATTTCCTGTGACAACCTGGTCCTGGAAATCAACTCCCTCAAGTGAGTTGGGGATATCCTTAGGGAACCTTGGGATGTCCTTAGGGATGTTGTCTCTTATGCTGAACAGTTGGGATTGACAGCAGATGTGTCAAAAGAAGAGGAAAAACCATGTGAA
The DNA here is from genome assembly GCA_013397915.1 of Daphoenositta chrysoptera. Classification (NCBI taxonomy): domain Eukaryota; kingdom Metazoa; phylum Chordata; class Aves; order Passeriformes; genus Daphoenositta; species Daphoenositta chrysoptera. The sequence goes on along the minus strand of VZRO01001068.1, from coordinate 123,484 downwards.
TGCCCATTGTTAGACATTTTATCAGTATGGAGCATGAGAAATGAAGCTTAGACATCATGACTGAATGAGAACAGGAGTTGATGGAGAGCACCAGCTGCATCTCTAGCATCCTTGGTGGTTAGGCCTTTCCTGCCCCAGCTCTGTAACAAGAGATTGAATTGCTGCTAAATAACTGTGGACTGAAGAGAACAAGCCAGTTCTTGGCACAGCTGCCTGGAAGTTCATGCAGGGTGTGCTGCTCTGGGCATTGCAGCATTCAGCCAGCTGCCTGCAACAGGGGCTGTGCTGTGCTGTGCTGTGGCTTGTCCAGTATTGTTACAGCACCAAGTCTAGAACACATAATCAGAGTGCCTTTTATCTAGTGTTTCTCAAATCCAAACCTGTTTGCCTTCTTTTGTGCAAGAGCATTCCTACAGCACTCTGGTAAATGTGAGGGTGCTGTCCCTGCAGCAGCTTGTTCCATTGTGATAACAGATTTTCAGGACTTATGGCCTTATGCAGGGCCTGCTGCAATGCAAGGTGGCTTATTGTCTGAATATTTGGAAAACCAAATAAAAATAGATTGAGAAGATGAAAATCAGATTTTGTGCTCTATCTCTCTGAATAGCCTCAGTCTGCAGAGATCAGATAGTATGAAATGTTGAGGGTTTTTTGCCTTTTTCATTGTAGGTATGCATATAACATTGGCCTGAAGGAGATGATGCAGGTCCTCAGTAAAGTGATCCTGGAGTTCCCACTGCAGCAGCTGGATGCAAATCTGGACTCCCAGAACTATTTCTCAGCGTTACTTCCTGTGAGTCCTCCTCTATTTCACTCTTCTTTGGGCTTGTCTCCCAGTGTGTAGCAGTGTCTCTGTGTGCCCCAGGTAGTTCCTGCCTGAGAAGTCTCTTTGGTTAAGCCTGGAGCCACTTGAACTCCTTCAGTTCATGAGCCCCTTTGTCTTCTATAGAAGTAAAAATGAACTGAAACTCTTGTTTCTGCTTGACAGAGCTCAGCTGAGACTGGAGGTGTGGGAGCTCTACTTCAATCCCTGTGGTTGTTTCTGTTGCCTGTGGAGACAGTAGAAGTACATCATTTGTAAAAGAGAAAAGAGAAGGTCTGTTAGAGATGTCTTTAGAGGCTTGCATTCCAGAAGCCTGGTCCAGGCCATCTCAAGGCCTGTCCCTGGGGCAGTGGGGAGCACTCCTCTCCTAAGGGGATCCTTTCCAAGGTCTTATTTTTCTGCATACTATAATTGGTGCCAATTTTTTTTCAGCCAAATGCAAAGGCACAATATTGTTGTCTTTGTGCAAAGATAAAGTTCTGCTTTGTCTCTAGGGAGATGGGTTGTGTAGTTGGGTGTACCAACTTAAATTTCCTGCCTTATGGCAGACAAAATAGGGTAGGATCTGTTTTCCAAAGCAGGCAGTCTTCTTTTAATGGTTTTGTTCACCCAAGCTGAAGTCATTGTAGTATTTTTGTCTCCTTCTTACAGTCCATTTACGTATTTGACTTTGCAAACTCTACAGATTATGAAGATGCTCTTTCAGAATGAATAGGTCTGACACATGTTTGGGACAGACTATTACAGTTCTTTCTAGGACTACGTTTTGTTTGTTTGTTTTTTTAGGAGGTTGAGTTTAAGAGAAACACTAGACTTCCTCATAATCCTTTCTCTGAGGAAGTATGTGCTTTCAATTGATGGGAAAGGGTGGAAAACTAATTCTCCTTTGTGTAGGTGTAAGCATGCTACTTAATTCACCTCTTGGACATGTGGAGATGCCTTCTGCAGAAAACATCTGTGTAAACTGATCTATTCTTCAGATGGTTTAGTGAGATTTTGCTGCTCACTCTGTTTAAATTCTGCTTGCTTTTGTTCATTTTTCCAGACTGTTTTCTTGAATAGCATATCCTGTCCTAGACAAAGAGAATTGAAGAAGGAGGACTGAAGAAAATGTTGGAGCAGGTGTTAGATTCTAAGTACATCTAGACAACAGCTTGTGTGGAATTGGTAGCTATATAGGATGGTGGGGGGTTTTTCCCAGCTGTGATATGACATCTCTTGGTCTCCCAGATTAAACTCCTACTCCGTGAGTGGGAAAGGAGAATTTCACTGCAGCACCCAGTCAGAAGATGTTCTAGTCTGGGATGAAGATGCATAAAGTTGTGTAATTGCCCCAAACCCCTAGAAGCTAAAGACAATGGTAGTACATGAAGAGTTTCTCTGAGTAACTTTGTCCATATACTTTTCATCAAAGAAAAGCTAATGCTTATGTTTAGCAGCAAAAAGAGCAAGTCAACTCACCTTTAGTGAGCAGTAGTAACAATCAAAATGCAATGTTTAAAATGACCATGTCTCATGTCATGGGCAGGTGGCATTTGTCTAGGCAGGGAATTGTGTTTATTTATGAAATACAAATTACCCTTAGATTTATCAGAGAAAGCCAGGTGTCAAACCAATTGACCATCATGGGCACCAGTTTCTCCAGATGCTCCCTTGTAAAGAACAGCCAGGAAGTTCCTTAGAGAATCCTCCTCTGGGACAGTTCGTGCCTCAGTTGGTGCCTTCACTGTGTGCAGAGTTGCTGTGCTGACTTTCTGCACTGCATTCAGCAGGAGCACAGTGTTCTGGTGAGGTGCAGGTGTGTTCACTTGCACACGAGATGTTTGTCACTGTTACAACAACCCAACATTTGAGATGAGATGGGCCTCTAATAGATATAGGGAACCAGCCTTCAAAGGCTTATTAAACACACATCAGTGGTCTTCTGAGGCAGCATCTTTGTGTATTTACCAGCAGTGCTCTGGAAAGACCAGTTCTTTGGGCAGAAGTTGTACAGCATCTGGAACAGTGGCTTCTCTGCAACTTAGGATTCCCTGGTTAGTAAAAAGTACACTCCATTTATTTACTAATTCTTATTATACACCCTGTGAATCCCAAGCACAGGCTTGGTGTAGGTTAGTACATAATGAAAGCAGTTGCTGCTGAAGTGTGCAGCTAAAACTGCCTTGGGCTATAGAATTATTGAGCTGAGAGCTGCTCATGATGGAGTAGTTATGGAAAAGTGTCACGTTGTGTGAGATGGGGGTACTTGCATTCTGAGAGTGATGGGTATCAGAAGACCACTGAACCTTACAGACCTCTTTTATGTTTCTCACTCTTTGTAGCTCAACTCTGACCAAGAGATGCTGAAATAAGATGGGTTGCTTGTGTAAAACCTATGGTAGAGCAGTCCCAGACAGCTCAGGAGGGGAAATTGTGGGAATGCCATAGTTATGATGTATGGTTTGACCTGAAACCACACTATGTGGTCTGAAGTGCTGGCCCCTGAGCATGAAGCTCTAAAGTGTTGCAGCAATTTTAGGAAACAAGCATCTGGTAAAGGATATGCCCATGGGGCTTTTTTTCAGATGAAACATGGAGGCTTGAGAAATAGAGGTATCCAGTTTGATGTGTGTCAGGCATCTTGTTCAGCTCTTGTACGAGTTGTAAAGCAGAGATGGTGAAGAAATAGACCTTTCCTAGAACTAAAGACCTTTCCCAGAACTGGGATTCTGTAATGATGTGCATGTAAACACACTGTGGGATTGCTTATTTGGGGACCAAATGGATCTCTGCTGTCACTGAAGCCATTTATGGTGATCAGCATAGATGCTGTTGTGGTGTAACAGGCTGGAATTACAGTTTTGTCCATCGTGTTTTGCATGTACTTCCTGATGGTGTTCTGTGCTGGTGTGATGTGTAAAGTGATCTTGGTGTTGAGACTGTCTTTCTGACAAGAGAGCTGGATCACAAACCTCTTTGAAGTTGTTAGAGTATCGTTGACCAGATTTGATGAAAGATGGATCAACCTATCAGAGAAATTTGATTGCTTTCCACAGACTGTAGAAGGTTCTGAGGAGTTACCCAGGTAGAGTCAAAGCCTGGAAAATTGTGATATTGTCCATAGTGCTCTCTGTCAGGTAACTTTCCACAATTTTCAGTGTTTTATCAAGTCTACATTGCAAGCTTCTAATTCTCCAGTTTAGATTTTCATGAAGTTTCCAAAACAGCCTCTCTGGCCATACAGGCTTAGAGGATGTTTTTCCTGGGGGCTCTGTGGGGCTGAGCCCTACTGCCCCCATTAGCACCAGTTACAGGGCAGTGCATGTTCTGAATCTGACATGGTATATTTTTACTTCTTTCCCTTTTCCAGCAATAGGCACACTGGATTGAATCTTGGGGTTGGGAGTATTTTCTTTATAAATAACCTGCTTTCAGAAACTCAGTAGCTTCTGGTTAGATTTGTGCCTTCTTATGATTTAAAGGCATTAATAGAAAGGTATTACAAAGTGTTTCTTAGCCTGGAAGGAACTTTCCAGTGGCTTTACTGCAGTTGAGGTGAAGATTCCAAAGAATAATAAAAATGTGGAGATTGTTGTAGAGGAGGGGAGACTGTTTAGCATTAAGCATTTTGCTAAAACTAAAATACTTCCTGAAAATATGCCACAGAACCCTCAGTTGTTTTGTTGTGATACCATGATGATCAGGATCATTCTGTGCTGTTACTGTTGTTCCTTAAACCAGTCAATGTACCACTGTACAGATGGGTTTGTTTGTACTAATCCCCTTCTTTGTTTCTGCTTGAGGTATGGAAATTCCAGCACAGTTGCATAGCAAATATGTCTGAAGAGGTGATGGAGTGCAGTACTACAGAGCAGATGAGCACTGTTTCCTAGCTCAGGCTGCCTTTGGTAATCCACACCAGCCTGGACTATCTCCATAGCCTGGGTTGTAGCTCCACTGTGTGTCCTGGAGCTCTCCCTCTCTCAGGTCTACTGCCTGTGAATAGTTATCCTGGACAGAATAATGCTGATTAATGTAGGTGACTCAAAGCTTCTTCATCACACCCCCAGCCCTTGTGAATTGCCAGTTTCCCTTCAAAACAGACCAGATGTGTTCTGTAAGGAGACACTACTGAAGGCACTGCAAACCAGTGTATCTGTGCAGGGATGCCAAGCATGTAGTTTCAGGATTGTCTGCTGTTGAATTACTCCATTAAAAAAGATGTGGAACTCTGTATTAATTTCCTACAATGTTTTGTAGGATGGTAGGTAATGATGTCGCCAGTGAAGAATTTTTGTATCTTATCCAAGTTCTGATACCTTTTAAAATTTTTATGGACAGGGATCTAAGTATTATCTCCTATCTCAGATTCAGGTCAGTCTGTGCTGCTTTGCAGAGCTCCCTGCTGCATATTTCCCAGATATGTACAACAAGTGAAAGAGCTGTGGGGGACTCAGACAGAAATATTGTTTGAAGAGGCAGCACTAAAATCATTAAACTTAAGACTTCAAGAAAAATAAGCCTTGGAGGAGAGAACAACTAATAGCGTAACAACTTCTTGCCCTTCATCCTTCCCACCCATTCCCTGCAGCAGGCTTCAGGATCCAAACAAGCCTCTAGGCACAAAGCAAATGTGTGATTTGCACTTAGGGGCTGCTTTGACGTGTTCCTGTTTTAGGGGTGATTTTTTTCACTGTTCACTTCTACGCAGCTGGTAATTAACCTGGCATTATCTTTTTCTATGTTTCCTTATTCGTCCTTCTGCTTTGAAGGAAAATTCCACTGAAATGTCAGCTGCTCTGTGGGGGGAGGCTGTGAATAGCATGTAGGTATCTCTCCTTATCAGTCTGCAGTGAAAAGATTTTGTTTGAATACCAGACTCCATTGCACACATTGATTGTCATGATCTGCTATTCCATCCAGAGAGGCAAAAACAAGAAAGCTAATAGATACTCTGAAAGCTGCCTAGTAAAACCAGGTTCTGTCCTCACACGTGAGACTTAAAAGCATCTGTTTCATGGACAGAGAGGGTCAAATACCTGAAGGAGTCAGCTGAATGGTTTCATAAAATGCTTCCCTGGGTCACTTTCTTGGTGTAAAACAGCTGAGAAACAGGGTTGAGTGCACCCATCCATCTCAGCTCAGGAGCTATTCTGTGTTTTCCTCCTGCAGCTGTTGAAGAACTGGACCCCGTTGTTTAAGAACTACATAAAACGAGCATCAGATCACTTGAATGCCTTATGTGCCATTGAGGAATTCTTCTTGGAACACGACAGTCTCTGCACATCGATAGCTAAAGTGAGTATCTGCTCCCAAATCTGTTTTTGCTAGATTCACAGTGGAATGCATCCTGTTTACATCATCACCTCTCTGCTTTAGGGGAGAGAATTTTGGGGTCTTGGTGGAGAGGGTGTGTAGTAAATCCATCTATAACAATTTCTTGAAAAAAAAAAATATTTCTGTATCTGCCTGTGCCTCTGAGGGAGCACAGCTGAGGGTGAGTATTAATTACCAGCCTGCAGCCTGTGCGGAGCTATTATTTTGCAGCTTCCAACATAGATGCCCTTGTTGTGTGATGCTGGAAGAGGCCAGAGACTTGCTCTAGGAAGAGCTTTACTTCATTTATCTCTCCATGGTCCCTGGGATCTAACTGCTAAATGGTTTATCCTACTTTGGAGTGCAAAGCAGAAAAGCTGGGAATAAAAGTGGGATTTTATTCAGGCTGAGCTAGTTAGGAAATTGGGGAAAAAGGGAACCTGTCATGTGGCTTATTATCTGTCTCCTTGCTTCTGAGAATTTTCATATATTCCTCCTCAACATCCTTCACAAATGTTTTATCCCTGCATTCTGTCTGCCCTATCACATGGAGAGCATTTGACTTGGATTGCAAGTCTCCTTTAGCAGCAACTCGGGAACCCCCTGTCTGTTTTCGAAGAGCTCTCCTAGAGCCTGCTTAACTCTTGGTTCCTCAAGAAAGAGTAATCCTAACTTCTGCTACCAGTGCTTCTGGCTGATGGCAAAGCACTTAGGACTGGAGCCAAAAGCCTTTAGTTTGGTGAGCCAAAATGTCCTTGAATTACAGCAATTGTTTGGCATGTGTCCATTGTTCTTGGGGCCTGGATTTCCCTAGAGGCTGGGAATTGAAGTGACACTTTATATTCGGAGTTGGCAGCTAGCTTTGTTAGTGCCCTGCTGCAAGGAGACCGACTGCAAAGTGCCTGCTCTGCCTGAGCACAAAGGCACCCTGAGAAAGCCTGGTCGGGTCTGCCCCTCGCTCACCGGGCAGGGGCTTGAGCTGACCAATGACCAATTGCTTTGACACCTGCCATAAGGCACTGCAAAGAGAGAGCTGGCAGGAGGAGGGAGCCTGGACAGAGCTGGATAGGTTCATGCTCCTCTGCACGTGTCTCTGTTGTATGTGAGCCTGCATCAGTTGCTTGTTGGATCTGCTTTGGGGATGGCGTTTGGGTTGCTTTAAAAAGAGAACTTATGTCTTGAACTGATGTCCTCTGTGATCCCTTGCTGCCCACTGCTCTCAGTCATACCCAGGATCCTCAGAGCTGAAGCTGATGGGGCTTGAACTTTGACTTGTTATGTGTCACAGCATCTGTCAAGAACATAAGGCTCGGTAGGAGAAGCACAGTTATTTTTAACAGCAAAAGGAAAATGAAGCAAACTGAGTGCCTTCTGGTGAAGACGGAGCTGAGAGACGCAGATTACGTGCAAACTTTGTACTTGGACATGAGCTAGTCCCAAAAGAGTTTATAGAGAGCCTGTTGCTCTTTTCTAATTGATGCAGGTGTTGATGACATTTTACCAGCTGGAAATTCTGGAAGAAGATGTAATTCTCAATTGGTTCTCTTTGCGGGATACGTCTGACAAAGGAAAGCAGCTTCGTAAAAACCAACGGGTGAGTCCCGAAGGTGTTTGGAGACGCCGGGGTGGGGGGTGAGAGAGACACAACAGCTGCTGAAAGAAACTTCAAGTGAAGTTCGGTGTCACTGTCACCTTCTGTGGAGCAGCTGCCATCACATGGTAGGCCAAGAAACACACCAGTGCTCTGAACACTAAGCAACGCAGATTTGTTCTCCAGAACAGGCATTTCTGTGCATTCTGCCATAATCATCCTGTTTAGATGAGGAATGGAGGTAGTATGAGGATTGTTTTTAGTGGGCTCTCTGTAGCACGAGGCCAGCACTTTCTGGAGTAGCAGCATGGCTTGTCTAAGCCAACACCCATTTGAAATGGGCTTTAGGCCAATGCCCTGTGTGCTGGCCCCATGCAATTCCTTTGAAGCTTTCATTCCTGGCTCAGCAGTCCCTTCACATATATTTCTAAGCATTTGCTGTGCTGAGTGGTTTCATTTGGCTTCTGTTGCAAGAAGCATATAAACTTCCCTCCTCCATCAGGTAGAACTTTGTGCTGCAGTTTGGCTGAGCCCTGTTCCAGTCCTCCTCCCTGGATCTGGAAGAGGAGTAGAGGAAAAAAAGCCATCTGAAGAACAACTTTGTTTAAAACCTTTGCAAAGTCAGCTATTAGTATAGGTCAGGAGTGCTTTCAGCTGCTTGTTCAAGCCCAGTTAAAATGTAAAATGAGCTGCCTTTTTAATAGCAGTTTCTGAGTGACTAGTTTTTTTCCCAGCAGAGTTTTCCTAACATGCCTTAGCTAAGGTGCAGCTGCCATCTCTGTGCCCTCAAGCTCTGAAAAACTCCCAAGCTTTTTTTTTTTGCTGAGTGTTTGGAGGGATTGTCTGATTCAGAGGAATCTCCTTCAGCAATTTAATCAGTTTGCATTTGTCTATGGCACCCCAGTTGTTTTTCACCTAATTGTCTCTCTCCCTCAATCTGCCTCCATTTCTGTATCTCCTAGAAACACTTTCTTGTGCACAATAGTGATGCTCACTCACAATGTATTTGTTGAGCATTTCCAGCATCTCTTAGGTGTCAGTTGTTACCCAATTACGTTTCATTCTCTCTGCAGCTCCAGAAGTTTATCCAGTGGCTGGAGGAGGCAGAGGAGGAGTCGTCTGACGGCGACCAAGACTGACATGGTGGCTCAGCACGAGAAGAGGCTCTCGCTGCCTTTCTGGGCCAAGTGGGCAGGGCGAGATCAATGCCAGTGCATGGTGTGTAGATGTGGGGCCTGACATCGAAGTGACTGACAATCCCATCATTAATTCAGTTGTGTGTTCCAAAATTTGCCACTTCCCTCCCTCCCTCACTTGCACCTTATGTTGCAACCCAGTGTAAAAACCATAAGGGAAAAGCAGGAGGTGGTGATACCTAAAATCCTTCTGGAGCCTGGATATGATGTACTATAAGCTATCTTTTGGGAGGTCCTTGTTACTAATACAAAGGGAGAGAGTAGGTGCAAATGCATACGATGCCCTTGTAGATCTAACCATCAGGGTTATGGAAGAATGGTCATACAGCTAAAGTATTTGGAGTCATTGTTGCTTCTGAAGCTAAGGGAACTCCTGCTGAAGAGACACTGGCAAGGTTGGTGAGTAAGAGCATGTGGATTAAGATCTGAAGTGCAGGACTGGAATTCAGAAGTTCTTGTGCCTGGAGAAGATGCAGTTGTCTGAGGACGCCCAAGGCATTTTGCAGCCTAGAAGGCACTTCTGTGATCTTTCCAAAAGGGAAAATCTCCTGCCATCTGCCGTGCTAGGATCTAACACAAGGTTGCACGGTGGAGTTGGTAAAACCATGTGTTTCCCCTGCTGTAGAACTGGGGGTGATGTGTGCTCAGCTCCCCCGCGGGTTTGGCCGATGGTGGATGGCTGTACGGATCACCATATCCTGCATGTGATCGTTCTTGTGTGCCCCCAGCTTAGCAGGCATGTTTTAGAGAAGTGTCTGTTTCTTTATTTTTTTTTATAAAAAGGGAGCAGAGGTGCCTGGCTCCTCCCACTGCACCAGCTGCACTTGTGTTTTGCCCTGGGGGCATTGACTGCACCAGCTGCTTTGAGGAGAATGCAAGTTCCTAAGTTCTGCTCCAGTGTGAAGAGGAGCGAATGGTATTTCCTTCAGCAGCACATGGTCTGTGTATCCACATGATTTCAGTTACATAAGCTTACTTCATGGCCGTTTATTTATTTGAAAACTTCCCTCAGACAGCAGGGAAAGTGCTGCAAACCCACTGTGAGGCTCTGCAGCTGCAGAGCAGCTCGGCAGGCAGCAGGGAGTGAGTGTGCCTCTGGCACGGACAAAATGTGGCAGCAGCAAGGCCTTTAAGGACAGCTTACTTGGAAGTGTCACTGTGCTGTGTTCTCCCCTGCTCTCAAAGAACAGAATGAAAAGGGTACCACAACCATCAGCTTGTGTTCATTGGTGGGTTATTTGTTGGATGTGCTGACCTTGCCTCTGCCCCTTCAGGAGGAGCATGGAATAAATCCTTTGCAGGGGGAAATGCACTGGAGCTGCCCACTCAGGATATTTACTTGGCCGTTCCGTGGTGCCACAATTGTCAGTGAGGGGACAGCATTGGATGCTGGAGACCAGGGATACTGCCTCTAAAAAACTGATGTTCAGGCAGGGCCATCTTGTGCACTCACACTATCAGTTGCTAGGATTGTGCATAAATGTCCTTGTTTTCTGACATTGCAAACTCAGTCTTGTAAATGTTGGGGAAATAGTTGGTATCTGAATTTTCTGTATCTGCCAATATTTAATTCAGGGAGCAAATAAAAACTATCCTAGTGTTACCAGCTTGCTTGCTTTTTTTGACTTGGAATTGTATCTCTCCAGTTGTACATGCCTTAGCAGGGCTTCATGTGTAGGTTAAATAACTCATCACTAATTTTTCCTCAGAAGATTTTAAGCACACAATAGCCAGGTAGGAAATCAGCACAGCATTGACTCGGTGAAAGTGTTCAATGGTAACTCATGACCTCTGTTTGCAGCTAGAGAACAATTAATTAAAACTTCTGAACGTGGAATCCCAAAGTGGGTGAGGTTCGGTTTTGTATAGAATTATGTTGCAAAGATGAACCTTAAATCCAAAGAAATCTGTTATCATTTGTCATTTTGGGAATTGGGGGCAATGTTGGCTGATAGGGCCTGCATTGTGCCCTCCTGATGCTAGGAAATAGGAACTGGCAGAGACAGGGAAGGGCAGCTACAGAGCTCTTAGTAAAACCATTTACAAACCAGCTGCAAGACTTGGTAATTTTAAAATCTCCTTGGACATTTGAAGTTTTTTCTCCTTTTACAGGGTAAAGATGGCTTAAGAATAAATTTAATATGTAGTGCTCTAAATAGCTCAGTTTTACCAGAAGTTCTTGGTTATTTCTGCCAAGTAACAATTCCACTTTTGTTTTTTCCACATTCCTTCCTCCTTTGCTCCAACTTCGTGGTATGAGCTGCTTTTTTACCCAGGAGTTAAAATCCAGGGGGAGAATGCTGCTCTGTGGCCACATCCTTCAGGCCTTGGTGGTATGTATGGCAGGGTAGTTTTACAGATGCTAAGAATAGAGTAGCAAAAAGAAAACAAATTAGGACACTTGATACTCTCCAAGTGGAGTTCTGGCATAGTGCAGCATCCTTATGGGGTGATATGTGTTGTACTTTTTAAAGGAACATTTATTCCATTGCTGAAGTGTAGGGTGGGCTTGATGCTTGCTTGTTGCATCAGTCAAGATTTTTGTTTTGTTGGAAGACTAGAAATGCCTTTGAGACAAATCTGGAATGTGGAATCATTGCTACCCATCTCTGAGCAATGTAAGCAGTAAGTACTTTATTTTCCTATGGCTAAAATAACTTGTCTGACTTCCCATCTGAGGGATGGAGGGATGGATGGATGGAGGGATGGATGGATGGATGGATGTCATCTGGTGTTCCTGTATCAAACCCATAATTTCAGTTAACAATAGTGAGCCTTTTAAAAGAAGGTAACAGTTTGGTGTTGCTTAAAGGTGTAAGTGATGGAACTCAAGTGCATCCACCTCTGCTTTGGGCTGTTCCAAGATGCACTAAAATGTCTGGAGCCTCTTTACTCCATAAGGAGAAGTGATGTTATCAATGCTGCAATTTTTAAGTTACAATAATGGCAAAAATAAGCCAACAGGCATTTCAGAAACTCTTGCGGACCTTGGAGTGCTCGGCACAGTCCCTTCCTGCTGATTTCTTTGGCACTGTGTTCTTAACTTCCATTCAGGGAGTCATACAGCACAAGGCCTCTGTGAGCAGTGAAACCAATCTATCACTGAGTCTATTCAGTCACTTGGCCTGTTTTAAAAGAAAAGGCAGCTGTAGCAATGAGATTTCATCTACTACCACCCTGGGGGAGTGTGGCACCCCTCCCCTGGACTGCATGTGCTCCCTTGGGAGCTCAGCACTACCGAAAATTGCCCTTTTGGTAACAAAGGTGTCTAACGTGTACAATACAGGCTCCAAGGTGCATCCATGGCTGTGCTGGGAGGTGGGTGAGACAGTGGCTCTGCCAGGGGCAGACAAGAATTCTTTAACATGTGCCTGCTTTTGGGGCAGGGAGGTGTTGCAAAAAGACTTTAAGATTAGCTTGTCAAAGTTGACACAGGAAGAAGCAACTTAAACTAAACCTTTCCATTCCTGACCTGGATTCTTCATTCCAGGTACACCAGCTTTTACCACAGAGCTCCGAGCATGAGGAAATGACAGTCTTCCAAGAGCTGATATGGAAACATGAGAGAGTCTCACGTCTCTTAAATCTTCTGCTTACCTGAGCACTTCACTTGATTTTTTTTTTTTCTCAATTTAATGTCAGGTTCTTCACCCAGTCTAGCAGTTCTGCCCAGGTAATTGCTAGCAATGCCTGCAGGACTCTTTAGTGCATGAGGAGGCTTATTTAGCTCAGCCTGCCTGCCTGCCTGAGGAGCTTGGCTCTGTTCCCTATAGGATCTCTTTGGCTCCTTTTCCTACGGCAGGGGAGTCTAGCGCTGAGGGCTGATCTAGTCTCATGCCCTGTGCAGGCCCATGGTGTGGTGCTTCCTCTGCATTTGTTCCTTCTAATCCCGGATGGTGCAAGGCGGTTCTTGCCCTTCCTCTTGGTGGGTGTTCCCAAAGCGCCTTCCACCCCATCTTTGCTCTCAGCCACGACTCCAGGAAACTGCTGATGGAGATGGTTCCTTGGTGCCCGTTGGGTGCTGGCAAGGTGTGCAGAGGAGAAACCAGACAGGCTGAGACTGCTGTGGAACAGAGGCAAGTCCTAGGGGCTGGGGTCAAAGTGCTGATGACTGTAGGTAAGAGCGTGCTGGGGTCTGGGGAGATAGAGGATGGGAAGAAACCACACAGCCAAAGGGTGCACAGTTGAAGAGGCCAAGGTATGTAGAACAGAGGATGCTCATGAGGAGCAGAGGAGAGAGTCTGCTTGGTGAGGAAAACATCTGAGTACTGGGGGTAGTTGTTGGATGGTGACAAGGGCTCTGGAGGGAAGCCACAGCTGGAGAGGAGCTGGGGTGGTGGGTGGTTGTCTCTGTGTGTGAGCCATCAGAGACACAGTATGGGGAGTTCAAAGGGGTCTGTAGCTGGGAGGACAGGGTAGAGATGGATATGCCTCATGTTTCGTAAGCTGTACTCAAGGGGCACGTAGCCATATAAGGAGCATGGGGAAGGCTGGGAGGTGTGTGATAAAGGACCAGGGCTGCAGAGATGGAAGGGGAGGCCTGGGGTATGGACAGAAGCAGCTTCAGTGGGTGTAAGGGGGGTGTCACAGCTGAATGGGGGCGGAAGGCCTGGAAGAGGTATATTCCCACCTGGCACCGGGAATGTGGGTGCACGGGGATACCAGGCTGTGGATAGGAGGATGTGGATGTAAAGTATAAATCCCAATGCACCCACGACGATGGGGCTGGAGGTGTGCAGTCCCAGGGGCCATGCACCCACATGGGCCACAGCAGCAGCAGGGGCGGATCGGTGTGTCGGGGGGTCGGTCCCAAATGAGGGGCTCAGCTCCAGTGAAGGGG
>VZRO01001068.1:75046-109195 GCA_013397915.1 Daphoenositta chrysoptera | reverse complement strand
CGGGACCCCCGGGGTGGGGAGGTGCCCCACTCGTGTCCGGCACGGGGGGGGACCCGCATCCATCCTCCATCCCCGTGGCCTTGCGTTGGAGAGGATGGGGATGCTGACCCCCTTGGGTTCTGTCTGGGAGGACACACCCCCCGTGCACCCCCAGGACCTCACCTGGGGGAGGCTGGTGGTGATACCCTGCCGTGCACATTCTCAGGGGTTCGTTGTCCCTGGGTGCTGCCTCCGGGGACAGCCCCACATCCTCAGCTCCCCCATCAGGTCTGGGGAAGCTGCCCCATGCTTACTCCTCGGTGAGGGAGCTGGTGATCGCCCTCTTCTTTAGGTGCCAGAAGCACCTTGGAGGAGACCATCACCCCTTGGAGGAGACCATCATCTCCATCTGAGGGTCAGTCCGTCCCCGTGCTCAGGATGTTTGGCCAAGGCCTTGCCTGCGGTGTTATCTCCCATGAAGCCCGCATTGGGGTGTCTAGGGTGGCATCCCCAGGTTGTATCCTACTCAGGACAGTCGTTCCCCACCAAAAGGGCCTGGGCATCTCCCACTGTGCCTGCCTGAGGAGAGTACCCCTTGCTCCCTCTGCCAAAAGGGTGTGGAGGTAGTGCCATCTCCATCAGCCCTTTCCAAGAAATGGATTTGGCGACAGTTTTGTTCTCCTACCAACCATTTTGGGAAGGGTCATCCATTTTGGCAGCTTTGTCCTCCGCATCTCATTTTTGGGAAGAATGGGTAGAGAGGACCATCTTTCTCCTCCCCTGCCTCCATGGAGAAGGAGTGAGACCTCTCCACGTGCTGCCCATCTCTGAGCAAGGGGTGTGTGCAAGACCCACCGTACCCATGTACATGTCCCATCCTCAAAGTGAGATGTCCCGTGTTCGATCTCTGGGATGGATCTGTATGGAAGAGGGGTGCAGCCCTGCCTGATATCCCATCTCCTGCAGGGCAGCTCTCTTCCAATACTGGTGTTTCCATCACTTCTTTGTGATGCCCTTTGGTTCCTCCCATCATGGGTGGCTCGTTGGAGGTGAGGAGGTGTGTTCTGTTCCTTGTTTGGATGTTGTACTCACCGATCTTCTGGGGAGCCTCTGCTGTCTCCTACCTGCGTAAAGTTGGTTACTGTTCTGGGGAACAAGTACCACGTGAAGCCAGCTACCTGTAAGACCCTTTGTCTTCACACTGTTTTGTCCAGATGTCCTACATCTGACTCTTTGTTAGCCTTTTTGAGGACCTCTGTTTCCATCTTGGGACCCTCTTGGTTTCCACAATGTGACCCTTTACCATTCCTAGGACTTTGGTATTTGAAAGAGTTGCATGGTCCTTCCCTCTCTGAAGATTTAGTGTTTACAGTAGGTCTTGTGTATGGAGCTGGAATTGCAAAGTGTTCAGTTTTATAGTTTTCCCAGTGTCTTCTCACTGCACCAAATACCTCTCTAGGCTGTGATTTTGGCTTGTACCCCATGTTGAACAGGGCTGGGCCTGTTTGGGGCTTGGATGAGATCTGTGTGGCTGCCTCAGCAGGGGGTGCTCTCCCCTCCTCAGCCAAATTATCCCAGTGCCCAGGTTCCCGTTAGTTTGGGAGGTGCCAGCTTTCAGATGAGGCTTGAAATTTGGAGTTGCTCCTTTGACCACAATCTGGGATGCTTTGCCTCCCTAAATTCCTCCTGACCCAGTGGAGAGCTTTAGTGCTCAGAAGCTTCCCCGTTCTCTCCTGGCAAATAGAAGTCTCCAGCCCTTGTTTTCCATAAATTTCCTCAGCAATGTCAGTTGTCCCTGGATCGTTTCCTGTCTCTCAGCTGTTGAGTAGCGTTGGGTGCAATGAAACAGCTGCCTCTCCCTGTCTCGGAGGGGACCATGTTCATTGGTGGGAGACGTGAATTCTCCATGCATACTGTTTGTAAACAAATGCTTTGGGATCCTTTGAAATGTTGTTCTTGAAGTGAATTCAAACTTGTCTTGAATGAAACATTGCCATGTGGGTGGGAGAGTGCGTAACTATAAACAAAGTTTAGTAATAAATAGCAGCATCTCACATTGGGAGGAGGGGTCTGGTGGCAGTGAAGTTTTGTGCTGTGCCTTATCATCCTCCTCTATCTCCTTAAGGCTCTACAGGAGGAGGTAGATGATAGATTAACAAAACTCACTGATAAAGCAGCACAGGGAGTTGGTGGGGGTGATAGCAGGGAGAGGGGAGAATCACTTAGGAAGACACCGCAAGCTCAGTTGTGTCAGAAATGCATGGGATGAGATTTTTGTTGTGACCAGTTCAGCTAATTTGTTTGGGAAGCATAAACCTCTCTGGAAGGGAAGGTGCAGCTGAGGGGGGGTCGGGGGTGGTGTGTGGACAGCCCAGTCCTTGGAGGAGTCCTGGGCAATGAGTTGTGCAGTTGGAGCAACACGTGTGAGGCCTGGGGTGTGACAGAGAGAGCAAGCCTCTCGTGGTGTCACCATGGATGCTTCATCAGGAAAGCTGTCTCTGCTCCTTTCCAGAGAGCTGAAGAACGTGCTGGTGGTTGGCTGGAACATGGTGGGAACAACCAGAGCAGTCCAGCTGCAGCCTTGTCTCTGGGCAGCCCTGAAGCTCTAGGCAGCACACAAAATAGAATCATAGAATTATTTTGGTTTGAAAAGATCTTTAAGATCATCAAGTCCAGCTGAAAAATTTCATGATCCCTGGTAACTGATGTCCATTAGAAAGCGAGCCATTGGTCTGCAGGGAGAATCAGAGACAGAAGGGCAGGAGGCACCTTGGCTGCTTGACTGTAAATGCATAGGCAATTAGTGAAGACTAGAAGGAGGTTAACAATGGTGGCATTCAGAAGCTGTGTGACAGGGAAGAGCATTTCTCTCAGGCATGTGCTCCTCTCAGCCCTTTCCCTCTGGGAATTCCCTCAGGATGCCTTCTACCTGGCGTGTGCTGGGCTGGTGTCTGTCAGCTGGGTGGTGTCCAGGAGTAGGACCCAGGTTAAAGCCCCTCAATGAGAGATGAAGTGGATGGCCTTCAGGCAGCTGATCAGTGAGAGAAGGAGGCCTGTGGGTCCCATGGTTCTGCTTTGGACCTTCTGCAGGATCCCTGTGGCATAAACCAAACTTCTAATCTCATCTGTTATTAGGAACAGAGGCATCTCACCTTCCAGGGCCAGCTGGAGCAGGATGTCCAATGTTTCCTCTTACCGCTGTTGCCCAGCCTGAATCTGTTTCTCCCTCTTCCTCCTTTTTTCCAGGCTGTGGATCTCCAGTCTGGTATTCCCTTCAGCTCACCCCATCCCCAAGGCAGTATTACAGCCTCAATCTTGGTGTGTGGGATATTTCATTCTTTTGTTTATCTTGTTAATATTTGTTTGCTCTGAGAATCAGAGTAGTGATGGAGCAGCTTCAG
This sequence comes from Daphoenositta chrysoptera, assembly GCA_013397915.1. Lineage (NCBI taxonomy): Eukaryota > Metazoa > Chordata > Aves > Passeriformes > Daphoenositta > Daphoenositta chrysoptera. The sequence continues at coordinate 105,815 of VZRO01001068.1, read as the reverse complement.
TGTTTACATCTCCTTGGAAATGTGAACTGAGGCTCCCCTGGGTGGCTGTGGAGTTGTCAGGCTATGGCAGGAGTTAGTGCTCAGCTCCAAATTAAGACCCCAGAATGGTGTCACTTCTGGGTGGGAAGGAGGAGAATTGAGAAGAATTCATGCACCTGGTCCTGGGGAGAAGAGTTGTAAGCAGCAGGAAGGCTGCAGGGTTTTGTCCCTGGTGCATTGGGCTACAGCTGTACATAACAGGGTGCAGATATCTGTGCCCTTGTTGGCTTTGTGTGTTGCTAATCCCAGAAGTGGAGGCACATGAAGGTTAGCTGATGGATGGTGTGAATGTGGCAGTGCACAGATGTGGTAGACTCTTCTTGGACCTGAGATGCTTTGTGTGGATGTGTCTCACCATGAAATGTGGAACTACCCTTGGCCTGATAACATTGTGCTCATTAGAGAAGGAAGGTTTTTTCCTCAGCTTGGATCTTTTCATTCAGTGTTTCACAGCTAAGAGCTGTGTGCTGGTCAGCAGGAGAGCACCTTAGATCAGTGCAATGCTGTGACTGCTTGTGAGATCCATGTTCTCCATCAGACCACCCCCAGGTTTTTCATAGGATTTTGAGCAGACTTTTTAATTTCTGGTTTTTTTGTTCCTAATGCATAAAATGGAATTTCCAACTGTGCCTTGTCTTGGTCACTTGACACTGGGAACTTCTTGGGCAAACATTTGTGTGGATCTTAGCATGACAGACCTCTCAGTTCCATAGAGGTGCTGCAAGAACAGTACTGTAAATTCTTCTGGGCACCTGTGCAGTTGGGAAGGGAAAAACCTTGCTGATGGTCTGTAGTTTGTAGTTTGCTGGGACATGGGCTTCAGTCATGTGTAAAGTGTTGTCTCCTACCCAAGTCCATAATGAGAAATGTACCTGGGCAGCGTGGACTTCTCACCAGCCAGGTATTGTGCATGTTTGCCTCAGCTGAACTACAGATTTGTCTTTTCATCTAGTACAACTCTGAGAATATTCTTATCTCAGTTGAAATGTGGTTTCTTTTGATTAATTTTTTGTTTCTAATTGATACTGCTCATCTTCTATTGATCAAAATGTGTTCCCACAGGGACATGCTAAAGTTTAAGCTAAACTTTTCAAAGCAGTTTAATGAGTGCAGTTTGTGTGTCCAGGTAAATCCTTAGCATCTGGCCTGAAGTTCTGCCTTGTCTTTCCATAAATTGTGCCTGAAAGTTTGAATTTCTTTTGCCTGTGAAGAAATCACTTTGGTGACCATTTTGCCTATCTTCACTTCACTCGGCCACCTCCCCTCTTCTAGGCTGGAGAGCAGAAAGGCCCCATTCTCCTGCAAGGGGACCACTCCTCCCTCCCCATCCTACTGGTTCTGCATTGCTGGGAGGACACCAGTGGTCTGAGGTACAGTGGTGGGATGGTGCTGCTCCTCCTGCCGCCGCTGGTTTCTCCCTCTTGCAGGTCTCCATTCCAATTTTAGTTTCAGAGCTGTGGTGAGTGATTCCTTGGTCTCAGCTGTGAAGTGAAAATTGGTATCCAACTAATCACTGGCCCAGTATCTTATCCAGACCTGCTTAATTATCACCTGCTCTGCAAAGCTGGGTATGAGGCAGTGATTAGGACAACGCTCTGGAGGCAGAACAAAGCGGGCGCTGCTGGAATTCCCAGTGTAGGGGTCAGACGCCGTTGGTATTTGGCGGCCTCATCTCTGCACGTGTGCATGAGGAAACGCGTTGATGCTCTCTGAAAGGCAGAGTGATTTATTTTTATTGCAGGGTCTTTTTGAAATTGATGCCAGCGGTGACTGTCCTTCTGGCTGGAAATGCTGGGAGCTGGGGAAGGGATCCTAAACTTAATAAGCAGTGTCAGTTTCTAAGCAGTGGTGAGCACTGGCATGGTGCCCCTGCCTTTCTTGCCAGCTCTTTGTAGCATGAGTTGGGGGAGTTGTTTTATTTTGATTTTGGGAACTTTTTAAAATTTATTTTTAATTGGAAACTTTTGCTGTCTGCAGAAGACCTTTGCCTGTCCCATGCCCCTGGTGGAGACTGCTTCCATGTCAGCCTAAATTTCTTGCTGGGAGAGGTTGGCAAGACGTCTGTGAGTGAAAGGGCCTACAAAACTCCCTCGCATGTTTACGTCCTTTGTGGTGGTCTAAGCGACAGCATTGGCTGAAAGGTGGCCATCGCTTTTTTCCAGTTTCTGGTCAGTCCCTGCCCTTTCCATGCGGAGGGCAGCACTTTACACATGAGAGGCCACAGCACCCCATCTGTTGTGCTCCAGAGGATGTGTTTCCGTGCCTGCTGTGAGGTGAGGTGCCCTGGTTAGCAAGGGCCCACCAGCAGTTATTTCAGACATTTTGCATGTAGGTTACTGCAGCCTGTTCCACTGTCTCCTGAGCTGCTGAGAATTTGGCAGGGAGCTGCTAACCACCGTCTGCGTTTATGGTGGGGAGTTCTGTAAAGCTGCCCGTGCTGGGGGTGGCCCATGGACACTGGAGCTGATTCGGGCTGGAGCTGCTGCTGGAGGCTGTTTCCAAGTGTTGTGGTGGTGGTGCTGGGGGCTACAGCAGTACCAGGGCTGAGGTGAAGATGGAGATGGTTAGTTGACAGTATTCCCTGCTTCCCTGGATTGTATTGTCTGCGCCTGGCTGTGTGTGTCCTGCTGTTCAGACCCAGCTATTACTGACTCTGTAGGTGTCCAGCTTTCTCAGTTGTGGTTGGAGCTGTGCTCTGAAGGCCACATTGGATGGCAGTCACAGCCTGGTTTCTTTGTCCAGGGTGGCGTTCGGAAAGCCAAGTTAGCCAAATCAGGCTGCAGACCAATTTCCCTAAGGCCTTGTCTGTACTGTGCAAACAATGAAGCTTTACAACAGCTATTGAACTAGTTTGCAGCCAGAGCTGGTCAGAATTTTTTTTTGACTGAATGTATTTTCTCCCAAAATATGGCGTTATGTTGAAGCCGGCATTTTTTCTTGGAGAGGCATTGTTTTCAGTTATGTGTTTGATGGGAATGTTTCTTAATTTTAAGCCTCTTTTGTCATTTCTGAAAAAAAGAAAAAAAATGAAAGAAATGTCAAGAAACCTTTACACAGCCATGAGAATGCAGCTGTTTTGGTGCAGTTCAGTGTTTTGAAGTCATCTGGAGGACTTTGGTCCTCCAAATTCCAGCACAGACCAAAAACCTACCTCAGTGTCTCAGAAATTGCTGCAAAGTAAATCAGTGTGCCCTGACTGTGGTACAGCTGTGCTCCAGCATGGTTCAGTCTTGGAGGTCAAGGCAAAATGCCATAAAAAATGGCTCATAAACCACCATAATTTGGGTCATGACCTGAGCGTTTTTTTGTTGTTATAGGATGATAGTAGTGGCCCCACTGCTCAGTTTTCTGGTTCCTGCTGAAGTACATCTTTTTTCTAAAGGGAACTCTAGAATTTCATCTAGAACTTGGCCATTCCCAAATCCTAGACATTGGCTCACACACAGGGTGGGTACTGGGTCTTCTGGGTGGTAGTGTTAGCAGTGATGCTCCTTCCTACATGGCTGCAGTGAGAGCAGGATGTTGCTGGGGAGGCAGCGTTTCATAATGGACTCTGAGAAGGAAGGTGCTGGCCTGCAGGGGTGGAGGTAGATGGTCCATGACCCCAAAGTCGATGTGCTTGGAGGGCTGAGCTTTCAGTAAGTCCCTCTTCTCCATCATGCTCGTGGCTTCTTTCTCCTGTGATTCCCCACCTGGTCTCCCAGCAGGCCTGAACTCTTGAAGGTGGAGGCAGCCACCCATCACAATGCATGTGGGGATGCTCAGGAAAGAAGGGTCTGTGAATATATGCAAAGAAAATCTGGTTTCCCCTGTAGCTTTGCTACTGCCCAGATGGGTTAGGCTTCGATCCTCTGTCAGGGTGGGCATCAGGCCCTTCATCTAGACTTGAAAGCTGTATATGTGGAGGTGTAGGGAGCATAGTTGAAATTCCTGAAGTCTTTTTGAGCTGAGTGTACTTAAAGGGGTGGGAAGCCTCTTCCATGTCTGCATGGCAGTTGCTGAACTGTTCTGAGCTGAGGGTACCTGCTGTAATGAATTGGTACTCCTCCACCCTTGACTGCATCCAAATAGATAGAACAATGCTGTGGTTTAAGATATTTGATCTAAGTTAAAGCCCATGAAGAGGAGCTAGGCTTGCAGAACACAGCAGAGACTGGGTCCGCAGGAAATTGCCTTCATGTTGCACCAGCTTTGCATCGTGCTGCACATCTGATGAGGCAGCAGTCAGGACTGTGTGTTTTTGGTGTTTCCTATTGATTTCCTCCTCTCTCCATCCCTTGTTTGTTATTCAGAGCCTGCCCTTCTGACCTGTGCAGGATGGATGGTTGTTTTCCAGAAGGGGGATGTGGCACCACGTGGCTATGTTACTGTTTGTCCCGCTGGTGCTGGCTTGTTAGGCAGCAGCTGGCAAGTTAAGTAAAACTTAATCCTACTGGTGGCTGCCGTTGGAAATTTTTGGACCAAATCCTTTTGTAAAGGCTTTTTGGAAGGCGTTTCAATAAGGTACAAATAGGGGAATTAGTCTAATCTCTGTGACTTTGTCTGCTTTGTCCATGTGCTTATCTGTGTAATGCCGTGGTGGCCTTAGGGAGAGAGCGTGAGCTTTTGGGCTGTGAATATCACTGTCTCCGAGGACTGCATTAACTTGCAGAGCTGAAACATTAGTGTCTCCCTGAGCCCCAAAGCTCTTGGTTTCACTTGTTTCCATCTCTGTGTTGTTACTACTGTAGCACTAATATTAAACCCATCCAGGAATGGGCTGGAACTCTCGGGAGGCTTTGGCAGGCAGAGATGCCTGGTGCTGACCTTCCTGTGCCGCGTAATTCTGTATCGCAGCGGAGGGTTGGGACTGCTGTGGTTATTGTATCAGTTCTTTATTAAAGGCGACATGCCAGAGGCGTTGTTTTTCCAGTCACAGCTCGCAATGGAAGGCAGCAGAAGCAGCATTTGGGTACCCTACTCCACTAAATCCTTTGTGGTGATTATCCCCTCATTGGGGTATCTGTCCTTGTGTCTTGTTGGCTAAAAGTTGTTACGATGTTAGAGCTGGAAGAAAAGAGAATGCAGTGTGAGCACTGACTGAGTTGCTGCAGTGGGAGTCTGTCCTTCTGGTCCTGGCTGAAGACAGAACCTGAAGTGGGAAAGGCTTCCTCACATGACTTGGAGCAAAGCTGTGTTTCTGGGAGAGCTGTCACTGGCTGCTGTGTGGGAAGGTCTTTCCTCGGCTGGTTTTTGACCTGCCCCGAGGGTTTGGAGAGGAATTTATTTGCTACGTGGCCCCTCTGATCGCTGGCAGCTGTCTCTGTGATAGGTTGGGAATTCTGGGTCTGGGTAACAGAGTTTGTGGACTTTTCCTTGTTTTCTGGTTGCTACAGGCTGGTTCTGGGGACACTGAGAGTCTGCCAGAGGGGTCTGTGTTTCAGAAGCTTTGGCTCTGCATGGATTATTATAGCAGGGAAACTGGTGTTAGCACAGTAACCTCTCCATGACTGGGCTTCAACTCTTTCCCTCAGCATCACTCTGACACCTACTTATGGTCTTTTTGTGTCTCGTGATCTGCGAGCAAATAGGTTGTCTCCTGTACACTGCATTGTGCTATGCCGCTATTGTTGACAGCCAGAGCAGTGTCAGCAGTGGGTGACAACCTTGGCTTGGTGGCCCGGTGCCATCAGGGCAGGGAGAAAGTTGCTGCAGTGCTGATGGCTGTTGCCTGGTTGGCCCCAGGGCGTAGCAGCTTCTCAAACTGAAGCTGTTTCCAGAAGCTGTGATGGATATGCAAACTCCATACTTGTGTTTGCATACAGCTAACCAGCTGTCCCAGTTCATTCAGCCCTGCCTAGCTCAACCAGTGTGTTAGTGCCATTCACACAGAGACTTGCCTCAGCTGGGCCATACTGGAAGTCCATATAGGGCCTCAATGCATGAAGTCTTGCTATTGCTCTGTGTTCATCTGAGTTTTCTTGCTGGTTTTTGTGGCTCTGAGAAGGGTGGATTTTCATGGTTCTGGCTGTGGAGCTGAGTCCCTTATGGCAAAGCTGCCTTAGACCTAGAGCTGGTAAATGCACCTTTAGGTCCTGAAGCGGGTCCTGTGAGGTGGATTTTTCTTCTAGATTAAAAATGTGTTGTTTCAGTTGGGGCCAAAAGTTTAGACTTGGGAAAACTCTTTAAGACTATTCCTTGTCTAGGCATTCTGGAAGTGTCAGGGGACTTTGAGGATGTCAACATCTGCATCAGTTTAGGGTAAGCTCTGTGTTTCCTTGGGGCAGTTCCAAATAAACACAGAGGTGTGTAACATCCCTGCCAGTGTGCATGATGTTGGAGCTGGGTCTGACTCAGCTGTCCCGTGTAGAAGGGTTTGTAGATTTGAGGTGGGTACTGTGTCTGGCCATGTTGACTTGTGGGGTCCAGGTGAGCTCCTGGTTGGTCAACACGTGGTGCTGGCACTAAGTGTTTGTGGTCACTCTACATGCAACTTACAGGAGAGATGCTTCAAGGGAACTTGATGTCAGTATTGCAGATAATTAGGAAGCTCAAAATCAGGGTGGTCTTGTAACTTGACTTACCAGCAGATCCACAAACACAGGAATTGGGTCTATTGCAGCAATAACATGTTGATGAAATGATGTATTTCTGGGCTGCCTTTGGGAATAGTTAATGTGTAGAATGACCAGTTCAACACAGTTACTGAGCTCATGGGATATTTACTGACTTGTAGACAGGTTGTGCAGCCTTCCCCTACACTCTTCTGTCCTTGAAGGATCTAGGAGCTGGCAGTTGTGGCTTTGAGACCCTCCACAAGAGGAACATTTCATGTCATGGGATGGTGGATTCTGGAGGTCAATGGCCATTACCCAGCCTTTGGTGCAGTTGTCAGAGACAGCAGGTGGAAGGTTTTGTATGATATGTGACAGGGTCAGGCCCGGGAGTTCACAGTTTTAAAGAAAAGCAGCAGTTGGACCTGGTGCTACAGTGATCCAAAACTGTCCTCTTCTAAACTGAGGGGAAACTTACCCTTTTGTTGAAAAGGAAGATGATTGCTGGTGTAGAGCTGAGTCCTGGTAGGACCTGAAGTGAATTCTGTACATGGGAACTATGAAGATTTTTAATTTACAGTAATGTATTGGGTCCTACTGTATGGCTGTCATCTGCTTTCTGGACGTCTAGTTGAGTAAGTTGTGTGCCAGCACATGCTTGGTTTGCTTAGGACTGGAGCGCCTTTCTTGTCTCTTTCTTGCAGCAGTTGAACAGTATTTGCATGCTTGCTGGGTTGCTGGCTGGAGGGCAAGCCTGGCTGGCCTGGTAAAGGATGCTTGGTAGGTTACTTGTATTCAAGGGTTTGGCCCTATGTCTTGAATGGAGTTTGGTGAATAAGACTGGTGTTAGTGAAATTTATTAAGTATATGAAAGGCTACTAAAATGTGCTCTATTTGCTGGGTTTTTTTATACAGGGAATTTTTTCTAGCATCCCCTGCATGACACCATCAAAAGCAGATGAGGAAGATGAAGAATGTGTGTCCCTGACCTAGCAATGGTCAGAAATGCTTCTTATGAGTGTTCAGACCCCTCACGCTCTCTTCTGCCTCCTGCATTTTAGGACCAGAGGGATGTAGTATCACTGTTTACCATTTTTCAGAGTACTGCAATAGCTTGGGATCCGGGACAGAGTTCTTTCTTTGCCACCATGCAGCTGTTGTAACACTGAAAGGCTCTTCTTTGCGTGAGTCCTTTTCATTGTCTTTGGCAAATGTTTTGTGGTGAAACTTAGTTGTGAGCTTTATTAACTGCCTGTTGGTTTTATGAGGGTTCTCTGTATGTCTTACAGACCCAGTTTGCAGAGCTGTTGCTGATGGCAGCCCAGCTGGATGTGCAGAGTAGGTGCAGCCATCTACAGCCTGTCATGCTTCAAGACCCCTTCCCATCGGGTAGAAGGTTAAGCCAGTTTCCTGGGGAGACTCTTGCAAAATTGTTTGTGCAAGGAGAGAGTAATGTGAGCTGGTCAGTGTCTTGAGGACAAGACAGATGTGGAGGCTGCCTTGTCATCTCCTTGTGGAGATCTGTCATTAAATTAAATTAATTATTAACATGATGGGGGGAAATGAACCTTGCTTCTCTTCCCAACAGGCATATGCCTTGGTCTGTGTGGTCCCAGGCCTGCTCTGGAGGTATCTGGCTGGCAGAAAGGTGCTCCTAGAACATAGGGCTAGTGCTGGGCAGGGCTGCTGTGCTGGCAGCCCGTGATGAGGGGGTGCTGGTGAGCAGACTGCTGTGTGCTTCCCCAGGTGTGGAAGTCCAGGCTTTCAGACTTTGTTTCCCACCCTCCCCCTCTTCCCAATTTCCCCTTCTTCTCCTCTCCTTGCTCTCCCGCTGAGTTGATGCTTTTCCAGGAATGAGCTGTACTGCTGGCCCAGCACATTCCACAGCAGCAGCGCTTTCTTGGCAGGAGCCTCGCTTGCTGTTAGAAAAAGCAGGACTGACTTGGTGTCCCTCAGCTGAGGGCCAGAAAAGGAAGGCCTGGTCCTGCATTCCTCTTGGTGCATGCAGAGCCTCCACAGGCGTCATGGCCTTCTCCCTTGATTGTGGTGTATGTGCAAACATCACCTTGTCCCCCCAGCAACCCTCGGGGCTCTTTACAGCTCCTCACAGTCGTCTTAACCAGTGTGAAGTCCCTGGACATTGCAGGGGAGGCTGTTGCTCGTCTAGCCAGCCTAGAAAGGGGGGGTGACTTCTCACTCATGGGGACTTGCAAGGAGCTCCCTGTGGGGCCCAAACACCTCATTCACAAGCTTCTTGATAAGCTGGTGTTGTGTCCTTTGCGTTTTGTTACCAGCAGTAGCCAGAGAAACCCTTTGTCCACCTCTGCACTTTTTTCACCTCTCTCCCTTTCTCTCTGTCGGCACGAGCTGCTGTTTTGCAGCTCTGCCTTGTGGGCTTTTCCTGCTGTCTGTGTCCAGATGGAGCAAAGTGTCACAGCAGACCAAGCCTCCTTCCTCTGGTGCGCTTGCTGTCTCACAACATTAGTGTGAACCACAGCAACCACATCAGGATTTTACCCTGTCTCATACACGTCTCTGGCTGAGGCCTCTTTGGGCCTGTTTCCTTTTCTTCCCTGAAAACAAGCCCAGCTTTTGGCCACTGTTAATATATCTGTGGAATTGTCTCCATTCCGTGAAGGTCATTGCTGCAGATGTTTAACCTCAAATCTTTTTTTCTCGCAGTGAGTGAGTCCCTGCACTTGTCTTGTATTTTTGTGTTGGGCTGTGGAAGCTTTTAGTTACTGGGGAGCTGAAATTGAGCTAGCAGGGTGAAGAGCCTGACTGGGCTTCTGCTGGAAGTTCCCGTTTGTCCTGATTTCCAATTCAAAGAGACTGAAAGTGTCACTGAACCTTCGGGGGCCTGCAGAATGCTTTCTTTGATGATGTCTGTAAATGCCCTTCCGGAGGTTGGAAGCATCGCTTGGGCAGGGCGGGATTAATTAGCGTGGAGGTGCCTCCTGCAGTCCCCGTGCAGCTTCCTGCTGCCGGTCGGTCATGGAGGACAGGCCTGTCGGGCTTGTTTGCAGAGCAGGGCTGCAGCCAGATGGTCACTCTGGGATCGAGGTGGGAGGGGCCGCCAGGGCTCTGGGCTCACCGTGAAATCAGCCTGTAGCTTTGCTTTGATAAAGTGCTGCTCCTGGGCAGGCCTCTGAGGCTGGGTGGCTCCTTCCTAAATGCCATTCCTTTTCCAGTCTTTGGACTAGGTGAACAGGAGGGCTGATCTCTGTCATCTCCCACCGAGTGATGCCTGTAGGACTGAGCACAGGTCCAGCTGGAGCCAAGCATCACTCAGACTTAGGGGCTCTGCTTGTCCTGGTGTTTGTCCAGTGGAGTGATTGCAGATATGCTGATGAGGGGTTCTCAGGGAAAACAGTTGGCATCTTGGATGTCTGTTCAGCCCTTGCCTGACTGACTGTGGGGAGAAAGCACAGCAAGCTGGGGCTGGTGTATGGGGAGGCTGTGGGGCAGCAGAAGTGAGCATGGTTGAGGGAGGCTCTAGGCCTCTAAATGGTCTTTCAGGTCCTTTCCAACCCAAACCATTCTGTGAAAGAGCCTGCTCTTGAGGAGCACAGGTAGTAGCTTGAAATGGAATCACCTTTGAGGAGTCCTTGTGATACTCCCTGGACTTGTTAGGAGGGCAGGGGTGGCCTTTCCTGCTCAAATGCAGAGGTGCGTTATTGTTGTGGTAGTAGGACAGCTGCTAACAGCTGGTTTGTGCTTCCTGATTCTTAAAAAGCACACCAGGTAAAGACAGTGCTGCAAAAGAGCTCATGTTCATGTGGGGTGCAGGGACAGACAGGAGGACAGCAGCTCCTGGGTGGAAGGTCTGACAGAACTAAACCGTCTACAGGTTTGTGTTTCCCTTTTCATCCCATGCTGCAGCAAAAGGAGCAGTGTGGAATACCCTGTCTGGGGGCTTGTAAGGGAGATTAAATGGGAGAGTGACAGTCTGTTAATGGTCAGAGAGCCCTTCTCACCCCAGTGTCATGCAATTTGTACTCCTACTCTTTGTACAGGAGGTGAAAATACAGTGAGGGAGACCCGAAGAGTGCCTTGGCTTACAGAGACAGACAGCTCAAATCCTCTAATCCTGTTTGATACATCCTGTTTGCCTGCAAAGCCCAGGGTCTCGCCAATACACGTGTGATCACTGCCATGTGTATTCTTTGGTTGGGCCTGTAGCCCTTGGGTGAATTGTATCCCCGTGGGAAGGACACATATCGTGTCTGGGCTTAGTCTAACAGGCACAGATTTCCCATCTGAAATCCCAACTCTCCTAGAGAATTGCCTAGTCCAGTTTTCTCTTCTGGTAAAATGGCTGCAGAGCTCATCCCTGGGGCTTCAGCATTATCTTGCAGAAGAGATGAGGGTTTTGCTCTAGAGCCAGGAGCTGCTCCTATTTGGGTAGTAAAACATGAAGGTGCTTCCTTTTGCTGTGCAGCATTATTAATCTATACAATCATTTGGAAGCAAGACATCCCTGCCCTAAGGGGAGTGTTCTACAGGTCTTGAAAGTGAGATCACATTTCTAGCGTGTAAATCCCTGAAGCCTGTGCTATTGGGTATAAGTGTCTCCTGATGTTTTTTTTTGTTTGGTTGGGGTTTTTTTCTTCCTTTGTGAGCTGTAGGAGATGGGGGCTGTTAAGGTTACAGGAATGACCAACCTAATTGTGCACTTCTGGAATGTTGTAACAGAAGATTGTTTATAATTAAATTTCTGGGCTTTGCACTGTTGGAAAGACTGTTGCTGTTCTGTAAAGGTCTTTCCTCTTAATAATTGAACTAAACAGAGGAGATCATCTTACTTTTTTCATCTGCCCTACTAACTATGTATCTTTTTAGTGTGAAATTGTCACTGCTCAGTTGTCTTCTTAATCCTTGCACGTCCCTTATTTTTCATCCTGGCCATCAAGCTGTCCAACACGCTTGAGAGTTCCCCATCCCTGCCTCCCATCTCGGTACTGACCCCTCTGATGTCAGATTCAGCTTTTGTGTTTGCCACCACATCTGTGATTTCTTCTCTCCGAGTATCTCCCCGCTGCAAGCCCTTAGATAGGCAAGTTGGGGGACTGCCAGAGACAAGCAGTAATTGCTGCTGAGCTCCATCCTGCCTCCAGATCTGGGGTTCAAATCCTATGGAAACCTTTGTCCGTGCCTCTTGGATTTCGTCTTTTGCTGGGCTTGTATTACTCCATCCGAGTTCTTCACAGGAACCTTGCTGTGGCTAGCGGATGCTGCTCAGGAGAGACCAGAGCTGGCTGAAGCTAGAAACTCGCTTGTATCCGCAGCCTCAGCCAGGCTGGAGGCCACCGAGGGGAAACGAGGAGGCTGGAGCACGGCAGCTGCGGGTGATGTGTGCGCAGCCGGGGTCTGACACGGCGCAGCCGTCTCCGCGGCTTGGGGTTTATGGCCTCCTTTCTCTCCTGTGCACACTCTCTTGTTCCCCACCTTCTCTTCATTCCTAGGACATGACTCTGTGATATAAAATACCCTCTAATTTCCTGAGCCGGGCTGGAACTCTCTGGAGAAGGCAGCGTCTGCCTGCCTGTCCCTCACCCGCCTCTGCATCCATGTTCCAGGCTGCCAGCTGCTCCCGCCGGCAAGGCAGCGGGAGGGAAACTGGAAGTGTGGCATCTTCCCAGGCCGTGGGGAGAGGGTCTGCCGGCTCCAAAGGAGGAGCTGGTGGGAGGGTAAGGATGGAGCCAGGGTTGGAGCTGGGTTTCCTTTGCTTCCCTCCCTGCTGCCGGGGTTGTCCCTTCCCCTCCCCCTGCTGCATGGGAGCAGATGTGCTGCTTGTGTCAGCTCTGGCAGCCCCCTCCGCACACCCCAGCCGGGCTCCTGCGCAGCCAGAGCCTCGTCCCCTCCTCCTCTTCCTCCTCCTCCCCCCGGCTTGGCCCCGTGTCACTGGGGATGGCGGTGGAATCGTCCGCCCACTCGGCCTGCCTCCCCTGTAACCCTCCCTCCTTCCTCCCTCCCGCAGGTCTCTTTGTTGGAAAATTCAAGGCAGATGAGTGCCGGGGAGCGCTGGGCCTGCGGGCCAGGCGCTGAGCTGCAGCTTGGCCTCGGCATGTCTGCTGGCCCCAGGATGGGAAGGGGGCCGGAGAGTGCCCGGCTGCAGGGAGATTCTCTGAGCAGGGCAGCAGCACCGAGGGTCCTGGACTCGCACTCGCCTGGGCAAGGCTCAGGTTGCCCCCACATAAAAGGGTTTTTTCCTGGCCACGATTCTTAGCTGTGTTGTGCCCAGCCCCCAGCAGGACATGGGAACATTCAAAACCTGACAGTAAACTCAAAGCAGTCGCTCTGAAATCAGCCTTGAGCAGATGTTTTCCCTGGGCTCTGGTGGCTCCAGCCAAAAGGAAAGGCTTGGGTGAGGACTGAGAGAGCCTCAGCTCCTTCTGCGTCTGCTCTCTCAGGATTCCCGGGCTCAGACCCCATCAGGAGGGGGCTGTTCCCAGCACATTCACAGGATGGTTTTCCCTGCCAGCACATCCGCGGGACAGTTTCATCTCATGGCTGCCTCCCCGTGCAAGCGCGGAGCAGAAACGTGGCACCGCTCACAGCTCCCCCAGAGGCTGCTCGCTCGGTGGCTTCTGACGTGTGAACCTGCGGTCGTGTCCGTGCGAGAAGTGTGACTGGAAGAGTGGTGAGAGGTGGGAGGAGGAAGGCTGCAGCTCGGGCTGAGGCTGGAAAGGAATGGAGGAGGAAGGCTGCAGTTCAGGCTGAGGCTGGAAAGGAATGCAGGGCACGAATAGCTGGGATGGTGTGAGGGGTGACAGATGTGAGCAGTGCTGCAGAGATATTCCTGCTCTGCATGTGCCTGACTCCAGCACTATCAGTTTTTGCTCTGTAGAGTCTAAATATATAATCCATTGTGCTCTGGCATCTGGGTGATAAATAGTGATAAATAATGTAGTGGCTGGGGAAGGAGGGAGAAAACTGCTCCGGGGTGGAGCTGACCCCTGGGATGTCTGGGGCAGCCGCAGGGTAATAAGAGTGAGGAGGGACCAGCTCTCAGGACAGAGGGAGCTTGTTCTCCATCAGGCATTGCAGCTGAGGCTGAATGGGCGGGTCTTGGGGTTGGTTTCCTCTGTCCCCACTGAAAGTGGAATAGTTGACTTGTGCTGAGCGGTTGGTCACCTTGACCCAGCAAATATATCACCCTGTCCCTTCACCCACAGGCAGGGCTCTGTGTCCCTGAGCAGGCAGCATGTAGCACTGAAAATTGGCTCTGCCTGAAGTTCTCTCTAGGAATTGGATGCAGTCCAGGCTGCTGGCGACAGTATGAATGGATGCTAGTGCAGCCAGGGCAGGGTGCATGTGTGTGTGCACTTGGAAGTGAGAAGACGACAACTTGCCTGCATTGGAAAGGGCTGGTGTGGGCACCAGAGAGGGTGGGTCCCGGGGGGCCTGCCTGTGTTTGACATTGATCTGGGCTGCACGGGCTTTGGGCAGAGGCTGGCACAGAACATGCTGAAGAAGCATTAAGCTAGCAGGGTTTTAATCCATCATCACTGCTCCTTTCCTGCTTTTCCTGCTTCTCCATCTGTGCAAGAGGAATTAACACACATCCTGGGAGTGGATTAGACTGCTCAAACCATGACCTCCTCATCTGTGCCTTCTGGGGACGGGTAGCCTTTGTGCAGTCCCTTTGCTGGCTCTCCAGTTTTGTCAGGGATTGTGAGTGCCAGCTGCCAGCAAAGGCCTGGCGACGTGCTGCCTTTCACCCCGTGGGACAGCCCCTTGCCGAGTGTGTGACACCAGCACAACCAGTGGGGCTGGCAGGGTGGAGCGAGCCTGCTCCCCGAGTTTAGGCTTCTAGCACGGTTCATTTGCCTTTTGCTGATGCCTTGTGAGTGTTGGCAAGCCTTGCGTCCTGTTTCTGGGGACAGCTGGGGCAGCTGTTGGCACTCCCGGAGCACAGCCAGGAGCCCAGATTGAGTGCCTGTTTCTCCGAGCCCCAGCATGCTGTGACTTGATGGCACTCTGGGGCAATGGGTCACAGCTCCGTGTCCCACCTTTGCATCCTCTTCGATTCTCCGTGAGTTGGGGACTGGCTTGGGGACCCTTCAGAGCTACTGATAGGATTCCACTTCTGAGTAGTGTTAGATACTTATAATCTACTTACTTTTAATATGTAATTTCTCTTGCTTTGACATTCTTTACTTTGTTCTTTTTCTGTTGGATTTTTTTTCCCCCACACATAATTTATTCACTATTTAGTTACTACATATTTTAAGCACAATATGTGTTAAGCTACCTTAGATATAGATTGAAAGGGGGAACACAGTATCACAAACTAATTGTAATATATCTTTGTATTAAATAAGAGTGCTTAACATGTTGTCACTGAGTAGAAAAGGAAGTGAGCTTGTTAAAGCCTATTTTGCTATTTGATTTATCAAAGATAGTAGTAATTGAATCTTCTGAATTCGCAAGTTGTTTTGATTGCAGATTCTCTGTGGAAAAAGTGTTTAGGGGTCCAGATTTATTTAAAATAAATAAATTTACTCTCCAAAGAAAACTGATTTTTTTTTTTTAAATTTTTTTTTTTACTCTTGGGGAAAAAACAAAGTTAGTGCTTCTTTCACTGTGAAGGCTGATAATAATGTAGCTGTTTGTGTAATTCAGGGACATGACATTATGGCACAACTATAAAGCTTGAAGTGATGTTGAAATATTATATACATAATTAAAAAGCAACAGTATCATTTGGTAGGCAGCATGTTTAATGTATTTCACTTTCATCTATTAGAAATCTCTGGCATAGTTTGTGATTCTTTCAGATCATTATAAAGAGGCTTAAATTATGTATTTCTTTAGAAATAAGTGAACTGGTGGAAATATGTCTGCTGGAAATGCAGTACAGCAGAAACAGTCTGGGAGGTTGCTGGAGTGTGTAGAAGAACTTCCTGATACAGCGGGTGAGGGAGCCAGCTGGGGAAGGCACCCACTGGACCTGTTGTTTGTGAACAGAGAACTGGTAGGTGATGTGATGGCTGGAGGCTGCCTTGTGCACACCAATCACAACATGATAAGAGTTTTTGATTCTCAGAGAAGTAAGGATTAGGGTCAGTAGAACTGCCACCTTGGACTTGCAGAGGGCAGACTTTGGCCTGATTAGGGACTTGGTTGACAGAGTCCCTTGAGAGGCAGTTCTGAGGGGCAAAGGAGCCCAGGAAGGCTGGACATTCTTCAATAAGGAAATCTAAAAGATTCAGGAGCAGGCTGTCCCTATGTGCTGAAAGACAAGCCAGTGGGGAAGAAGAATGGCCTGGCTGAGCTGAGTCTCAAACTCAGGAAAAAAAAAAAGTGCTTTACCTTTGGAAGAAGGGGGAGGCAACTCAGGAGTGCTAAAAGGATGTTGTGAGGGTATGCAGGGAGAACTAGAAGGGCCACAGCCCAACTGGAACTTACCTGGCTACTCCTGTAAAAAACAATTAGAATGTTTTTACAAATAATGTCAAAAACAAAAGGAGGGCTAAGGAGAATGTCCATCCTTTATTGGATGTGGGGGAAAACAGTGACAAAGGATGAGGAAACGGCTGGGGTACTTAATGTCTTCATTGCCTTAGTCTTTAACAGCAAGATCAGTTGTTCTCAGGGTGCCCAGCCCCCTGAGCTGGGAGACATGGACAGGGAGCAGAATGAAGCCCATGCAATTCAAGAGGAAATGGTCAGAAACCTGCAATGCCACTAGACACACAAAAGTCTGTGGGGTCAGATGGAATCCACCCAGGGATACTGAGGGAGCTGGTGGAAGTGCTCACTGAGTCACTCTGTCATTTACCAGCAGTCCTGGTCAACCTGGGAAGTCCCAGGTGACTGGAAGTTGGCAAACATGATGCCCTTCTACAAGGAGGGCCAGGAAGAGAATCCAGGGAACTACAGGCCTGTCAGCCTGATCTCAGTGCCAGGGAAGGTCATGGGGCAGATTATCTTGAGTGCCATCATGGAGCATGTACAGAACAGCCAGGCAGTCAGACCCAGCTGGCATGGGTTTAGGAAAGGCAGGTCCTGCTTGACCAACCTGATCTCCTGTGACAAGGTGGCATGGTTAGTGGATGAAGGAAAGGCTGTGGATGCTATCTACCTGAACTTTAGTAAAGCCTTTGACAGTATTTCCCACAGCATTCTCCAGTAAAACTGGCTGCTCGTGGCTTGGACAAGTGCACTGTTGCCTGGGTAGAAAACTGGAGGGCCGGGCCCAGGGAGTCGTGGGGAGTGGAGCTACATCCATTGGCTGCTCACGGTGGTGTTCCCCAGGGCTCAGTACTTCGGCCAGTCCTGTTTAATATCTTTATCAATGATCTGGTCGTGGGGATTGAGGGCACACTCAGTTCACAGATGACTAAGTTGGGTGGGAGTGTTAATGTGCTGGAGGGTAGGAAGGCTCTGCAGAAAGATGTGGACAGTCTGGATCAACGGGTCAAGGCCAGCTGTATGAGGTTTGACAAAGCCAAGCACTGGGTCCTGCACCTCGGTCACAACAACCCCACAGAGCTCTTTAGGCTGGGGGAAGGCAGCCTGGAAAGCTGCCTGCTGGGGAAGGACCTGGGGTTGATAGTGGCTGAACATGAGCCAGCATGTGCTCAGGTGGCCAAGAAAGTCAGTGGCATCCTGGGTTGTGTCAGCAGTAGTGTGGCCAGCAGGACCAGGGCAGTGACTGTCCCCTGTACTTGGGACTGGTGAGGTCACACCTCAAACCCTGTGTTCAGTTTTGGGCCCCTCACTACGAGACAGACATTGAGGTGCTGGAGGGTGTCCAGAAAAGGGCAAAAGAGCTGGGGAAAGATCTGGAGCATGAGACCTGTGAGGAGCAGCTGAGGGAGCTGATGCTGTTTAGTCTGGAGAAAAGGAGACTCAGGGAACTTTCTCACTCTCTACAACTCCCTGAAAGGAGGTTGGAGCCAGGTGGGGATTGGTCTCTTCTCCCATATAGGAAGCAACAGGACAAGAGGAAATGGCCTCAAGTTGTGCCAGGGGAGGTTTAGATAGGATTAGGAACATTTCTTCACCAAAAGGGTTGTCAAGCACTGAAACAGGCTGCCCAGGGAAGTGGTAGAGTCACCATCCCTGGAGGTATTTAAAAGTCTTCTAGATGTGGCACTTGAGGACATGGTTTGGTGGTTGCCTTGGCAGTGCTTGGGTAATGGTTGGACTTAATGCTCTTAAATGTCTTTTCCGATTTAAATGATTTTATGATTCTTTGATATACACCTGAATTTTGATTTTACTGGTTAAAATGTGAACTGGGGGATGAAACAGATGCATGCACATGGAAAGGTTGTTCTGCCTTTGGCTTCTCTCCAGGTTGCCAGTCATGGCTGTGGGCATAGGAACCTGTGGCCTGGCAGAAGGAGAGAGCTGCCAGTCCTCTCCTGCTCCATCCCCAAGCCTTGGCTGCCTGCTGTTGTGTGCAAATACCCATCTGCAAAAGTCTCCTTTTCCTTTGAAGTCCTGAACCCAACTCTGACTGCCTCCTCTCCCCCCTCTGCAGGGTGGTGAAAGAAGAGATCTCGGATGATAATGCCAAACTTCCCTGCTTCAACGGCCGGGTGGTGTCGTGGGTAAGCAAGCCCCTTGCTTCGGTATCTCTCAGCCTGTTTGTGCCCTCTCCGAAAAACACCCATTTGGATGTGTAGTGCCAAGTAAGGCACAGGGACTGCTCCAATCTGTTGGTGTGCTGGCTACTGACAAAGCTGATGAGCTCAATCCCCACACTCCAGTTCCTCAGCTGGAGAGGGAGCTCTGTGATGCTGAGTCCCCTTGTGCCGGGGAAGATGTGGGAGACCTCTATGAAGAGCTCATGGTAACTGATGCCTGGCAGAGATCGTGGTCGTGGCCTGTCCACAGCATAACCCCTGTGCCCCTATGGCAGGGTCAGCTTTCCAAGGAAAGTCCCGCTCCAGTGACTGGCGCAAAGGACTTAAGTGACTTTAGTGCTGGTGAAGCGGACTGGATTTGACTGCCCTGAAGACTAAAGGTACTGCCTGGGCAGCTGCAGGACAAGCTTTTCCCTCAGTACCATGCCATGCACATGCTCTGTTCCCTGCCCGCATGCTTCCCTCTGTCCCCACGGGGACCCTCCGTCAGTGGGGGGAGAGTCCCCACAGCCCATCATCCAGTTTTCCCTCTGCTGAGCAGTTTGTGCTGATGGGGGTGTGTGGATCTACACCAGGAGCAGAGCCAAGACTCAAGTGCCTTTTTCCAGAGGCCTCTAAACAGACCCTAAACAGTAAAAATCCTCAGCACATCAGGCTAGGTCAGACCTAATTCTGCTTCTATCCCTACACCAAACAGTGATGGGGCGGGCAGGTGCCCCACTGCCGACACGGCTGCCGCTGGGATTCCAGCCAGGGGAGCTGGGTGCAGGCTGGAGCAGGGAGGAAAGGCTGTGCTGGGCTCCCACACAAAGAGCCGGGGCCGGACGCCTGCCGTGGTCCCTCTAGCGGTTACCCAGGCCCCTCGGAAAACAGCCTGTGTCCGGCTCTTGGCCACCATACATTCCTCTGCATCCATCCCGCTGCTGCTGCTGCTGCCCCAAGATGTCTCCCCACCTCGCCCTTTCCGGCTGCTTTTTGCTTTCACCTGCCCTATGGGGAGTCCCAGAGTCTCTAAACCTATTCCAGTGCTCCTTTTTCACCTGAGTGCTTTTCCTTGTGATCCATGCATCCGTGCAGCTGTTGGCTTTCCTTCTAGGGGCTCTCTGGTTGTTCAGTGTGAGTGGCACAGATCTCGTGTGGGTCTTTCTGGTGTGACAACCATGCTGCTGCTCTGCTGGGTTGGATCCTTGCAGGGAATTTGTGCCCAGTGTGAGCATCACTACCAGCTCTTGTGCATGAAGGGTAATGGCAGTCCCAGAGGCCTCTATGCACCTGATGATCCCTTTTTCTACCTCTGCTGAGAGTCTCCTAGTCCATAGGTGGTTTGGGGGCTGAGAGGGGAGCACTTTGCTTCTGACAGACAGGCTGGGATGAGGCTATTTTAGGAATTCAGTACTAATTTTAGCGGCAGGGAAAGACGGGGGCTTGAATCCAAGTGAGTATTTCCTGACAGTGTAAGAGGCAGGAAAAGTGCAGGATGGTTATCAAAACCTTCCTGGGAGGAAATCCCAGCCTTGGGAGTGTTAGAGGAAGATAGCATCAATCCTGCCTGCTTGGGAACACCCCCTCAACTCTTCTCACTGCTGTCTGACAGCTGCCTGTGGCTAGTTCCCTCTGCCCAGATCTATTTGCTTGATGTTGCCTTGAGATTTTCAAGCATAGAGTGTTATATGACTTTTCCCTAGGCAATGCTGGCCACTTCCAGCATCTTTTCTACCCAGTGCTCCCGGGCAGTGGCTACTAGAGCAGGGATGTGGCCCTCAGGGACATGTGTCCTGGGAAGACAAGTCACCAGGAAGGTGCCGAGAGCAGAGCCAGGCATGTGTCTGGGGCTTGCTGGAGGGAGAGAAGCTGACCTGAGCGTGAGACAAGAGCTGGTTAGACAATTGTGAGAGCAGGAGCCTTTGGGCTTGTCCTGGGGCTTGTGGGACGGGCTCTGCAGCTTTTGAGACCTGAGGCTGCTCTCTGCCCTGTCTGCTGCCTTGGCTCCAGCTTTTTCAAGGCTGCTCTGTCTTCCTTGCCCCAGCTGCATCCCTGTCTCTATTACCAATGTCTCTGGCAGTACATGTCTCTCATCTTCTACTCTAATGATGATCTATGGGGTCCATCCCCCCTGTATCAGGGCTTCCCTGGTTCCCGAAAGTGGGCAGGGCACAAGTCTTTCATCAGTGATACTGGGAAGCACTCAAGACCTGTATAAATGGGCTGTACCTCCAGCATGTGAGTTGGCATCTGCTCCTGACTCCATGCAGTGTGGTTCCCTCACCAGCAAGCAGTAGTGCTGCCTCTGCATTTACACTGGGTATTATGGTTTGGACAGCAGCTATCAGCTTCTTTACAGCCTATGTTTCATGTTTCTTCTGTCCTGAGCAACAGTTGGCATCCCTCACTTCTGTTGAATCCTTCCTGGGCCCTGTCACCTCTGCTGTGGAGGTCCCTGAATGCTTCTGTCAAGGAAGAGGCTTTTTGTTGCTTTCTTGCTTGGCCCTATTGGGATTAGCCCAATTCATTACAGCTTGAAAGTAAGGGAGAGAGCAAACCTGGACAAGGAGCAATATTGGGAAATAGCTCATTTGGGCTATCCTCTGTTTCATTCCACTGGCGAGCCCATGGCTCCTGGGAGAGGCTCCAGCTCACACCCTGAGCCCTGAAATTGGTGGTTTATTATAGAGCCAGAATCACAGATGTTGGTGTGCCTGGGCTGCCCCACAGCATGCCTGGTATAAAGAGTCTCTGGGGTTTAACCCTTTCTTGAATTTCTGCACTGCACATCCATTGGGCATCCCAGAGATTGGCTGAAGGTCGTGCTCAAGCCAATAAGCTGAACCCAGTTTGCAAAGCACATATGGAAGCCAGAGAAAGAGACTGTTTCCAGAGTGTATTTCAAAGTCAGCCTTGGCCCTGAGCTCTGTTACCTCCAGCTTCCAAGGACTGGGAAGGTAAAAGTCCTGCTGGGTCACACAGCTTGAAGGCAGAGGGAGAGGCTGCTAGAACTGAGGAAAGGAATGACTTGTAACTGCCTTTTCCAGTGTGAGAACTGGGGGAATCCAGTCCCTGCTGCAGGATGTGTGCTAAAGGTTACCTGAGTGTGTGGTGTGGGTGTGCAGGTGATGTCAGAGTGTCCAAGCACGGCTGTCACCCACCCAGGCTTCACTGCTGGGTCAGGAATTCCTGAGCCACAAATAGCCAGTGTCTGGGAAAGCCTTGAGGGGGAATGTTGCTACATGCTTGGCCCATTCCATACCTGCTCCTGGGCATCTGCTGTTGTCAACTGCCAGAGATGAGGTCCTGGGCCAGGCAGGCTTTTGGCCAGCTCCTTTGGCCACTCTTAAAAATGTTTTCTTAGTTTCCTTTTCTGTGTCCTTCCCTCCAGCTTGTGTCTGCAGAGGGTTCCCATTCAGATGCTGGCTCGGTCTGTGCTGATAACCAGACAGAGCTGCCACCCTCCATGGAGCGCACAGGAGGAATTGGAGACTCCAGGCCCCCCTCTTTCCAGTAAGTTATGTGGACATCTGTTCTGGTTTTCAAGGGACACATGGTGGGTTTGCTGTAACCCAGACCAGTATCCCAGACCAGGCTGGGACACTCTTACCCAAATTGTTAGGGATGACAGCCAGCAAGAGGGGCGGAGAGTGGGGCTGGGAGCAGATTTGAAGTGGAGTTGGATTACTCAACAAACAAGGGCATGCTGAAAATAGTGCAGGGAAAGAGCCAGCACAGCATCCCCAGTCCTTTGCCCTGCACTCATAGATGTCCTGTGGTTGTTCCTGTCCCTCAAGAAGGAGACAGCTGATGGCTGGAACCTTGTGTTGTTCAGGACGGAGGTAGAGAGACTCTTGTCAAGTTGTTCCCTGTTGAACATATTTGTTGCTTTTATGTCATCACAGCCCTAACACTGGGGGGAGTCGGGAAAACTTGGACAATGAGACAGAGACAGACTCGGTGGTGTCATCGCAGAGGGAACGACCTCGTCGGACAGATGGGCCTGAGCATGGTGAGTGTCAGTAACATGGTGAGAGCTCTGCAGGGCATGGCTGGGGCATGGTGGCAGCACCAGCTCCAGACTTGGGGCAGCTTTCTCTGCCCTGCAGAACCTTCCCAGCTTAGAAGGGCTATTCTGTGGCTTTTAGAAGGGCCATAGCCTCACACGGGAGGCAGGAGCTAACATCTGCATTACATCAGAGCTTGGTGTTGAATCCTTTGGGGTCAAAGGAGATATCTCCTGTAGAAGCCTCAAGAGCAGGAGACAGTTGTGCCTCTGTCTTCTTAGCTGAGAAACAGAATGTGCTTTAGCTTTGCCACTCATGCTGCTTCTTCCTCTACCAAGGACACAGCTGCAAGTCTTCTACAAGTTTAGCAGCATTGTTCCTGCTGGCCCATCATCCGTTTCCCCACCCTGTAGTGGTAGAAGAGGTATCCCATAGAAGATGAATCTGATCCCAGAGTAGACTGGGAGTTAGCTGGCACTAGATGGGATTGACTGATGGCCAGATTTGTTCTGAGGGGGTTGCCATGAGCCCTGCATAGGGGAAGGGTTTGTTTCAAGCCCACTGAGCCTTGTCTTTTCACAGCACCCAGGGTGAATGGGACAGTGAAGGGAGAGCGGCGCCGAGACCTGGGTGGGTACGAGAGCTCCTCCACGCTTATGAGCAGTGAGCTGGAGACCACCAGCTTCTTCGACTCAGATGAAGATGACTCCACCAGCAGGTAGGAGAGCTTGGGTCTTGAGGAAACACTAACTTCCCCATGACTCCCAGAACAGAGAGATGCCTTTGCAGGGCACAATAATCCTGTGCTCAGATCTGCTTCTGTCTCACCTAGCAGCCTCCTCTGCCATTGTCTGTTTCCCATGTGCATGTTCTCCCCTCTGCCCCTGCAGTCCTCTATTCCCTGTGTCATTTCCATGGCTCTCTTGCTGCCAGAGCCACCACTGTGGCAGCAGAAGAGCTGACTCTTGCTTTTGCCTGCAGGTTTAGCAGTTCAACAGAGCAAAGCAGTGCTTCCCGTCTAATGAGGAGGCACAAGCGCCGCCGGCGGAAACAGAAGGCTCCACGCATTGAGCGGGTACCCAGGGAGGGGCTGGGTATCCTGGGGAGGGCAGAGCAGGTCAGGGTGGCCTCTCAGGGATTCAGCTGTTTTTGCTGTGGGCACAGCTTCAGACGGGTGTCCAAGTGCTGAGACTGCAAAAAGTACTGTGAACCTTTTCCAAGCCAACGTAGCCTCAAGAGCTGGGACCACAGGCCTTGTCCTGGCTGTAGAGAGGTCATAAGGACCATGGCTGATGTTCTCTGGCTCTGCAAAGCTCCCAGCATAAGACTGGAGTTGTGGGTGGTGACTGTGGTGCCACAAGGAGGGGCAGGAAGGAAAGGACAAGTGGAGGAAGCTAGGGCTGGGAATGTTACTGAGGCACAGGAGGACATCTCATGTTTCACTTATGTTGCAGTCATCGTCCTTCAGCAGCATCACAGACTCCACCATGTCCCTGAACATCATCACGGTCACACTGAATATGGGTGAGTGGGAGGTGTGCATGGAGCCTGCAGTTCTTCCAGAGCGAGATCGGGTCGTGGAGAGGGAACTGGGGAGGGGGCAAAAAGAACACAAGGGGGAGGAACGAGGAGATGGATTCTGCAGGAGATTGGCTTCTCTTGTAGCAATGTTCTCTCAAGAGTTTGTGTGTCCCAGGACATCTCTCTGGGACAGGGGTGCAGATCACCATCATTAGTATGTGTTTTTTCTGAGGTTAGGGCTGTTTGTGCCTGCTGCAGTGGGGTGACTTACTTCTTTCTCTTTCCACCCCTGCAGAGAAATACAACTTTCTGGGCATTTCTATTGTGGGACAGAGCAATGAGCGTGGGGATGGAGGCATTTACATTGGCTCTATCATGAAGGGCGGCGCTGTGGCAGCTGATGGCAGGATTGAGCCAGGAGACATGCTCTTGCAGGTACTTCATGCCCACATATCTCCATCTCTGGGCCTGGGAAAGCAGTAAGAAAAGACCCAGAAGCCTCCCTGAGAACTTTGGCAGGCTTAACCCAGGAAGCTGTGCTTGGAAGAGGGAAGCTGAGTCACTGCTGAGCTGAGTGGGGAGCTCAGCCTCTGGTCACATCTCTGGGACTCACTTCTTTGTGTTGTTTGCAGGTAAATGACATCAACTTTGAGAACATGAGCAACGATGATGCTGTGCGGGTGCTGAGGGAGATTGTGCACAAGCCGGGGTGAGTACCTGAATTGTTCTTTCCATCCAGGGACATCTGCACAGTGTGTGCTTGGGGTGTGTGAGTCGTGTCTTCCAGCCACCTCTGCCAGTGCCTCTGCAGAAGCTCAGAACTTAATGTTTTGGTGTTGCTTTGATTCCTGGGTTTTCATGCCCAAAGCAAAAATTGCAGCCAATGGAATTGCAGGCAACTGTGGTCTGTGCCCCTTTTTTTGTGGGGATGCCATGTCACTGCTCATTGCAGGGCAGTTGGACTAGATGACTTTTAAAGGTCCTTTCCAAAACAAACTGTGCTGTGATTCTCTGATTCTATTTGGGTCATTAGCAACCCTCAGCAGGGTCACATCATTTTGTTCATGTCGCTAGGGAAACCCATAGCTGGAGGGGAACAAGGTCACTTTACTGTCAGCTTCTCCCTGTCTCCCAGGAGAGAGCTGGCACACAGCATCCGCCCATCATGCAGGGGTTTGTGCTATTGTGCTCTGGTTCTAAGTCTCACCTTTCTGTTGCAGGCCCATCACCCTGACAGTGGCCAAGTGCTGGGACCCCAGTCCGCGGGGCTGCTTCTCGTTACCCAGGAGTAAGTGGATAGCTGACCCACCCTTAGCGCTGGTGCCCAGCTCATGTGAGAGCCCTGCCTTAAGCACTTACTTGGTCGTTGTCTTGTTCCTCCCCTGTGTGTGTGACTCCATGGGGCACTGAATTGGGGTTTGATGGGGTTTCAGCTCTCCTTTTAGGAGGCTGCTATGTCCTATTCCCAGACCAAAATGCCCATAAGCCCAGCCCTTCTTCCCACATCACGCTGGGGACGCGTTTCACTGGGGCAGGGAGGTCACTTGTTCGGGGCGCCAGAGGAAAGAGAAACCCCCCTTAAGCGTTAGGGGGATCTCTCCCTCTGCACCTCTCCTGCTGACCCTCCCTCTCTTCTTTCTCTCCCAGTTGCTCCCCAGCGGATCTGGGCTGGGCCAGACTCTCCATGCTCCGATCCGGGTGAGTCCCGGCAAATCCTGGGGATGGAATGGGCTGTGCTGAGTCCCTGTCCCTCCCCAGAGGTTGTTTTGATGAGGCAATCATTTCTTACAACTACTGACTGACTCTTTTCTTCAATGCAGGTGAGCCCATCCGGCCCATCGACCCGGCAGCCTGGGTGTCTCACACGGCAGCGATGACTGGCACCTACCCAGCGTACGGTATGAGTCCATCCATGAGCACAATCACTTCCACCAGCTCCTCCATCACCAGCTCCATCCCAGAGACTGAACGTAAGTTCTTGTGCCTCCGTGCTGCACCCGCTGCACGGCCTCCTCGCCTGCACTGTGCTGTGAAGGGAGCAATACATCTGCCTGGGGACAGCTGGGGTGGGCCAGATCTGCCCTGCCAAGGGACTGGGAGGGAGGCAGCTCTTGCCAGGCTGGCACTTGGTTTAGTGGGAGTTCTGGCTGGGAGAATTAATATCACGTTTTTCAGCCTTCTATGTGAGGAGAATAGAGGAGCCTGGGTGCAATGAGGAGCTGTGGCAGGTGCAGAGGAAAGGCTCAGACCAGTCAGGGGTTAGCAGCTGAGAATGTGGGGCCAGATGGATTCAGCATGTACCTGGAGCAATTGAGAGCTCCTCCCAGACAGCAGATAGAGCAGGATGGAGGAGGCAGCTGGGAGCAAAGAGCCTTGTGGTGGGGCAGGGTCCTGCTGAGCACAGGGCTCTTGGTTGCTTTCTGAAGGTTTGGGGTGATTTGGTATATAGAGCCCTGAAACAAGGGTCTGGAGAGCTTGGGTAAGGCTACAAGCCAGGAGTTTGTTATGAATTTGTGACTCTTGCCTGGGCTTTGCCCGAAAGGAAATGGCTGACATGTGAAGGATAACATGGGAAGGCTGGAAGGGGGGTTACACAGCATGTACCCTGAGGCTGTCTGCGATGTATTGTTCCCTGGCCCATTTCTCCCGTGTGTGATGCTTCCATTGGCCCTCTTGTCTCTTCTGTCCTCTCTCACCTCTGCCTCCCTTCCTTCATCCACACCACAGGCCTCGATGACTTTCACCTGTCCATCCACAGTGACATGGCCACCATTGTCAAAGCCATGGCCTCACCAGAGTCAGGCCTCGAGGTGCGTGACCGCATGTGGCTGAAGATCACCATCCCCAATGCCTTCATTGGTAAGAGACTGTGCTGTCTGCAGCAGAGGCAGGGACTGGGGAGTGGGTGGCCTGTTCTAAGCAGATGTCCAAGGGAGCATCTTTGTCACCATAAACAAACTGTTGACTAGGCAAGAGTCACAAATTGAACCTTTGGACCCACTTCGTCTTTGCTCCAGTGTGACTCACTGCCTCAACGACCACCATCTTTCTTGCTCCTGCTAAATTTACCTCTGTATTTGGTGGCAGGTTCAGATGTGGTAGATTGGCTCTATCACCATGTGGAGGGCTTTACAGACCGCCGTGAGTCCCGCAAATACGCCAGCAATCTGCTGAAGGCTGGCTACATCCGACACACCGTGAACAAGATCACCTTCTCGGAGCAGTGCTATTACATCTTCGGGGACCTCTGTGGAAGTATGGCTCTTTGCATGGGTGGGAGGGAGAGGATGGAGGGGTAGTGGTCCTGCAGAGCTCTGCTGACACCACAGGGACACACCTAGAGCCATTGCCATCAGGCTGGGCCCCTTGTTCTACAGACCCTGTTAAGGGAGCAATGAAGAATATCCCAGCTTCCTTGTCCTGCTGCTGAGGTAGTGAAGTTGGAAGCAGCACTGACAGAGTCACCTGCTATGTGATCTTTTCTCTTGGGCAGTCATAGCAGAGTCTTAGTATTTAGTGACTGTCTCCAGGCTCTGAATTTCAGTGCTGGCAAGGGGTTGGTGCTCAGGCAACTGGGTTCTGCTCAAATAAGAGAGATGGGGGAAGGAATTGGCAGTGTGAGCTGTATCTCTGATGTGGTCGTTTCCCACCAAGCTGGTCTCTGTATTAGAGTGGCAGCTTGGACTCCCACAGCCTGGCAGTTGTTCAGCCAGGAAGCACAAATGGTGGCATTGACTAGCAGAGAGAGTGCCAAATTCTTGTGTCTCCTTGCATATCCCGTCCTTGTCCATCAGCAAGAATGGACAGAAAGCTGCTACACCATAAGTGGTTGTTTTTCTGCTTGGATTAACCCCTGTTCTCTGCTTTCTTACAGACATGGCTAATCTGTCTCTTCATGATCATGATGGCTCCAGCGGTGCCTCTGATCAGGACACTTTGGCTCCGCTCCCCCACCCGGGAGCTGCACCCTGGCCTATGGCCTTTCCATATCAGTATCCACCGCCTCATCCATACAACCCCCATCCCGGCTTCCCTGACCCAGGCTACAGCTACGGAGGGGGCAGTGCCGGCAGCCAGCACAGTGAAGGTGAGTGAAAAGGACTAAAATATGCCTGCAGGTGGGAAGATGTCCTGTTCAGTACAGGGAAGCAGCAGGAAAAGGCTGCTTAGGCAAGGCCCTATGTGGGGGAAGCCAGGGCAAAAGCCGTCTTGGAAGGGTCGTGGGACTTGCTGCTGAAAGGAGGCCGTAAACAGAGAGACTCAGAGAGTCTCTGAGAACGCAGAGAGAGAGCACAGACTGCGCTGGCACCTGGCTATGCCGGAGTGTGCTGCAGTCCTCCCTTGGCTAGAGGAGCATCAGTTCTTCCTGACTTGTCCGAGCTGGCACCTAACCTTGCCTCGCGTGCTTCGCAGGGAGCCGGAGCAGCGGTTCCAATCGCAGCGGCAGCGAGAGGAGGAAGGAGAGAGAGAAGACCGGGGAGTCGAAGTCAGGCGGCAGCGGGAGCGAGTCAGACCACACCACGAGGAGCAGCATGCGGCGCGAGCGCGCGGCCAGCGAGCGCTCGGTGCCGGCCAGCCAGCACAGCCAGCGCAGCCAGCACTCCCTGGCTCACAGCATCCGCAGCCACCACAGCCAGCAGTCCTACGGGCCGCCTGGCCTCCCCCCTCTCTTCAGCCCCCCCATGTTGCTGATGCCTCCACCTCCGTCAGCCATGGGGCCCCCCGGGGCGCCGCCAGGCCGTGACCTGGCCTCTGTGCCCCCCGAACTGACAGCCAGTAGACAGTCCTTCCGAATGGCCATGGGCAACCCCAGTGAGTTCTTTGTGGATGTAATGTGAAGCGCCCGTCCCCTGTCTGTCTGCTGTCCCTCCTTCCCCCTTCTATCCCTGTCGTTTGTTTCCTAGGACCAGCCCTGGCTTCACCCCTTGTTTTTTTGGGGTTTTTTTTTGTTTCTTTTTTTTTGTCTTGATAACGAAAAGAAAAAAAGGGAAAAAAAATAATAAATGGAACTAAACCTTGATTCTAATCCCTCCTCGAGCGGGGTGGACAGGCCTGGCAGGCCTGCTGGGTGCTGTCAGCCCATCCCGCCACCAGACTTGTGTATTGCCGATGGTAATTCCCTCCTGCCATCCTCTCTAACCCCATTAATCCGCATCCGTCCCAGCACCCTGTGCTGCTTGCCCGTGTGTCACTGCTGCCTCAGTCCTTCCACCCTAAACATCTCTTCTTTCTTTCCACCCTTTTGTGTTTCTTCTATCAAGCAGCAAAGAATTACGGGGTGTTTGACTTTCTCTGAGCCTGCCGCCCATGGGGGGGAGAGCTGGAGCGTGGCGTGGCCCGACAGCAGGACACGGAGCTCCAGGGGCGCTGGGCATGCATGGCGCTGAAGATGGCTTCTTTCCTCCCCCTCGCGGAAGATGCCCTGCCCTTCCCACAGCCCTGAGAGGGGAGCAGGGACCAGCCTTATATATGTATTTTAAATCCCGTTGTAGTTGCCTTTTGGCTAATGCATGAATGTTCCAGGGCTTCAGTGCCTCCAGGGAGTGGAGAGATGCTGCCACTTCCCTCTTGCCTCCCTTCTCTTGCCCACATATTGGGCCAGGTCCGAGCCTGACACTGCCCCATGGCAGGACCCTCCTTCACCTTGGCCAGGCCTCGGGGCTGGGGCAGTACCTCTGTATCCAGCCCAGAGTGGCGGCGAGTGCCTGTGCGCAGTCTCTTGCGTGACTCAGTGCCCTGCACCTGCCCTGGGGTACTTTGGGGGATTTAAGGGCAGAGCTCTGCTCCTTCCATCCTGCTCTTTGCCCTCCTGCCTGCAATGTGCTGCTGCCTTGCCCTGTTTGTAGGGTCTGTCCCATGCCTGGGGCTGGCGGTGGCAGCTGTGGCCTTCTCCCTCCTGCTGTCGCGCTGCTGCTCAGCTATGTGATACCTTCAAGGGCCTGGACGGAGTTAAAAGGCGAGGGCAGGACACAACCGGTTCGCTTTCACGATTTGGAGAAATGTGGTGGTCCCCTGTATTTGCCCTCTGAAGGGCCTCAGTCTGTCTCCTCCTCTGCCCGGTGCTGCTGGCCTGGCTGCTGGGAGGGACAAACCTTTGGGACAGCCCCGCTCCCTCTGGGCTGTGAGCGGTGCCTGGTGGCAACACGAGCTCTCCAGGGACGAGACTGCAGCCTGAACCATGGCCGCTGGGCTCAGCGCCCACAGACGTGCTGGGACAGTTGTGTTTGCTCCAGCACTCCCTGCCTTTCTTCCTTCCACTTCTGGGTACTCGGAGACGTGCCCGGGGCTGGGGCAGCCCTCTCCCCATGCCCAGGGCCAAGCACGGTACGGTATGGACACGCTCGACCCTGCTGCTGTTGGTGCTGGCGCCCCGGCGCCCTCTCCTCCTGCCACGCCGTGGCTTTCTCCATAAGCGTTGCTTCCTTTGGTCTTTCTTGTGTTCACGGTTTTTATACGATGGAGTTGAAATGTATTTTGCTCCTTGGGAGTCTGCATTGCCCCTGCAGCCCCTCTGCCAGCTTTCACGCGCCATCAGTTCATCTCCATGACTCCCTAAAGCCTCTCCTTCCCCTCTTCCCGCTGGAGTCAGACTGTCCCCAGCAGCCTCCCTGGCCACTGCTCACCCCTTGCCCCGCCCTACCCGCTGGGTTTTATAAAAACAACACCAATCTCCTTGTTTTTATTTATAAACATAGTTTTATTGGACTCCTGCCTTGTGTCGTTCGTTTATTCTTTTTCCCCCAGCCTCCTGCGTCCTCCTGCCTTTCGCTCTAAAGCGAGATCCCAGCAGGATGAGGGCACCCTGTGCCAGTGTGCCAGCTGTCATTTCCCGGGATGCCGAGGGCGGCTGCGGGCAGAGTTTCCCTGGAGCGGGGCCTGGGCGGGGGCTCTCGGGGTTCCCTGGGTCCCCGTTTCCAGCGGCAGCACGGGGGCCAGGCCGACCGCGGGGGCTGGCCCTTGGCGCAGGGGGCAAGCGGGGATGCCTGTGCGCGAGGCCAGCGGGAGCCAGCAGCCCTGTGGAAGAGGCGAGCTCAGGACTGTGCAGGGCGAGCGCGGCCTCCTGCCCGAGCGCACGCCGGGCCCA
>VZRO01001068.1:46422-74744 GCA_013397915.1 Daphoenositta chrysoptera | reverse complement strand
TGCCCCCGGAGCCGGGAGCGAGGGAGGGAAGCGGGGCCGCCCGGGAGGGCTTTTCCTCAGCTTCCTCTGACGGGGTGCTGGGCGAACCCATCATTCGCTCGTACATTGCTTGGGGCTCAGGGGGTTTATTAAGAGCTGTTAATTAGCTCTCTGCCTGGAATACTTGTGTGGCAGCCCTGCGGTGCTGCACCGGGGGAGGGTGGGGACAGGGTCGGGCTGTGTGTGGCACAGGAAGGCCGGCACCGATGCGTCAGGTCAGCCTGAGCAAAGGTTTTTTGCAGTCGGATCGGGCTGGAACTTCTCCGAAAATTATTTGCCTGTACTGCTGATCCAAACGTGAATTAGCTGGGTCATAGCTTGCACTCTGCTTCCTCCCTGGAAAACCTGCTGAGGCAGAACGCAGCGCTGCTGATGCTGAACTGCTTATTTTGAGGCTTAAAGCAGGCTCCTATTCAGCGGCTCTTCTGGATGCATTTCCACATCCATTCTTCCCAGGACTAGGTTTTTGGATTCAGTCAAACTGCAGGAAGCACAGCCTGTGTTTATCGCTCAGTGCAGTTGACTTCTCTCCGCACTGGGAAATGACTTGCTTTTGATCTAGCGTTCTCTCCATAAGCTATGTGAGTCCATGATCTGCTTTCTGCTTGCTTTAGTATGACAAACCTGCTATCAAGTTTTAGCCTCAGGCTGCCAAAATCTGAGCCTGGAACTTGCCCAGATAGGTGAGTCCGGATGGCTTCTGTGGCTTGGAAGTCTAGGTATTGCAGGCTTCTAACTGTATATGGGCTCATGTGGTGTTTGGTTGAGCAACATTTGCTTGAATGCTGTCAGAGCTGTAGCTATTATTTTTTCCTATAGTAAAAGCTATGTGTGTGTCCCTGTGAGTTTTGCTTGGGGGGACAATCTCTAATCTGAAGAGATGCTGCCCAACTGTCTGCTTCCATATTTTTCCTGTCAGAAGGGAGGCATCACTCCTCTTCTGTAGGAAATGCCATGTTACTGACATCTAGTGACAAAGATACCTGGTGTTCTTCGGGCTGCAGAGTGGCCATGTTCCAGGGAGAGCATTGGGATGTCTTTGAATGGTATCATGGCCGGCTGCTTCCTCCTCCCGAAAGAGCACAGTCCTGGCTTTTGGAGAGTTGAATCTTGAGGCTGTGAAGGGTTACATTGAGTTCTTTGAAACACAGGGGACTGGAAATGCATTCTAGTTTGATACTATCTCTTTTTTCTTTTTCTTTTTTTTTTTGATGGAGCAGGAACAGTCACTAAAGAAAACAGGCTTTATAAAGAAACTTCCTGTGACCCTAGTTAAACTTTTCTTGCCTCATCCCTGCATCAGGAAAAGGTAAAGCCAAGACTGTCTTTTGCAGCGCTAAGTCTTGCACTGGTTTTCTAAGCTTATTCTACTGAAGACCATTAGAGTATTTAAAGGCTGTTCTTGGGGCTAACTGAAGGATGGACGGAAGTACAGCCTGTGGTGCCAAAATATAATTGGTTTCTAAGGCAGAGTCGGCTTCTCTCCTTTAGTGAGTGACCTACTGAGTCAAAAGTTACTGGCAAGTCATGTATTATTTTGATCTTGGCAGGAGGTCGGCAGCTCAGCTAAAGGCTTGCAGGCAGAGACACATTATGTGAAATGCAGTTATCTGCTCTCCAGTAGGAGTAGAGAGAGAAAAGCTGACACATCAGGGCACCTAGGCCATTAGTGGTCTGCAGAATACAAGCTCTTACTCAAACTCCACTCTGTGCCTCTAACCTCTTCTGGTAGAAGACGCATAGGAAGCAAATCACTAATGAGGTTTCTAGCTCAAGAGTAAAAAGCAAGCAGTTCAAACTGACTTTAGAAATGCCTTCTTAGAACTGGTAGAAATAGAAGAAGGCATTGGGGCTGTTCACATAAGGTTGGGCTCAAAATATGGTGGAGAGGTGTGTTAAATGCTGTACCTGTGATGTTTTACCAGAGTAAGGGAGCTGCTTGGGTTTCCCTGTCAGTATTTTATCTCTTGTTACTCTTCAGACTGGCTGCGTGCAGTATGGCACGCAGAAGTGGGCTGTAGGAGGACAGCCTGGTAAGAGAACGTGCTTCTCTTCCTGCCCACTGGTTATGGGGATTTATGGGATTTGGTTTAAAATAGGAACAGTTTCTCTGAAACTGATGGGTTTATCTCAGGAGCTCTTTAGCTCAGGGTATGCCCCTTAAGTAAATTATGCAGCCTGTCTTCCCCAGGATGAAGTGATTGCAGCTACTCTTGTTTAAAACCAAGTGCAGCCCATGGCCTCCTGGAAAGTGGCTAATGCAGCCCTCTAAGCAAAGCTTAGGTGCTTAGATTAGCTGGGGGAGTGATGGCATTGTTTTGAGCCTTAAGTCTTCTGGGTTGATTATGGCTAGTGCTAGCCTGGAAGGATGGGTTTTCCCTTCAACTCCAGTTTGCCAGAACAACCTGACTAATCCCCCTCCTGCTTCAACTACTGTCATTGTCCAAAATCATACTGATTTCTGGAATGCAGAAATAGTTACAGTTGGTGATTTGCCCTCAAGAGCTTCAATACCTCTCCTGGTTTCTTCCTTGATGAGAACTCAGCAGCTAATGTACCTTGAACTGCTTAGTTAGATAAGCTCATTAATGCACAGAAGTCTTACTTACTGTTAAGTCAGAACCCAAACTGTCTTTTAATAGACTACTAAAGGGGTTGGTTGCTTTACACCAGCTTAGAGGAACTGACTTGTGATTGCTGTTTCCTGGATGTGCTCTGTAGGTTACAGAAATCAGCATTCTTGTTTGCATTCAAACTAAGTGATGTCTGTGCTGTAGGAAACTTCCAGCCCCTTAATGGGAGTGACAAAGTCCAAGTAGCTGGGTCTTGGGCTCACTACTGATCAACTTGTGTTTATTTGTACCCTGTACTTGAGGGTACAGGAAACTCGATGAATCTCATGGCCTGTCTCACAGTGGGGCTGTTGCCAAAAGGGCTCTGCAGGTGAGCAGCAGTCCCCAAGCTCTGCTCACAAGCTGTAGTGGCTTGCTCTGTCAATGGCTGGTTGAAGGCTTATTTTCCCCACCTGTAGTGCCAGGACAGGTATCTCTGTGGTAAGAACATCACCTGCACATCTGGCTTGGGAAAATACAGCTGATCCCAAAGTTGCCCCCTAAAATGAATGGACAGATGTGCTCACTGGTGCTCATCAAATCCTGGCACTGTTGGGGTGATAATGTGAAACTGTAGTTATGTTGTTAGGGGCAGCCTAAGAACTGCTGCAGTCACATTGCTCCTGAGCAGTTATTCTTGAGCTGCTGTGTCACCACTGCACCTCTGAAGAGAGGACACAGAGGATTTGCTGAGCAGATGCCATGAGAGCAAACAGGCCTGGCACAAGAGTTCCTCAGCTTCTGCCTGTGCTGGACTTAGGGAAGCTGGCATGGAAGGATACATAGAAATGTATTTGTGCTTTCCTGAGGCAGAAATACCACAATACACCCAAAATTTATGGTGACTTTGGTACCATTAGGCTGTAGGCACATGACATTGTTAGTGACACATTTCTTCTAGACAGTTCCTCATTCTTTTAGAGCTAGAACAAGTATCTCTTGCCTTGGATGTGAAACTGGAGTTACTGCAGACGTGTTCCTTTTACCACTGCAGAAAACTGACTAAAAATTCACGGTTTTTCCTAAGCAACAAATTTGAGCATATCAGCCTGTTTGTTTGTTTGTTTGTTTTTACTTGTGCAAATACAGTTACAAAAGGCAGAGAACTGTTCCAAAGTTTGTGGTGTAGGTTGAAGCTACCACTGTCTCTCCTGGTGCAGGGAAGGGTTAATGGTCTCTGTGATGTCATGTGAAAGACCTCAGGTTTTGGGACAAAGGTATTGGAGAAAATCACTCATTTGAATATCTGTTTATCTGGGATTTAGACTAGAATTCAGCTTGGTCTTTCATACCCTAATGAACAGATGACTGATACTCCAGTTGGGTCTTACTGCTGGTGTGATGCTGTGGCTTCTCTAGTAGAGAGACCATGGGAGGCTAATGCACTGGAGAGAAACTACAGTACTGGTACTGTGTGCTGTGGTGGTTCTGAAAGAGTTGCTGCAGATACAAACAAACAGCTGCAGAGGGAACAAACTCTGCTGCTTAGTTGGTTCCTTACCTGTGCCTTGTTCAGTCTAAGAAAGCTCCATGCTGCATGTTGTTCATTTTTCTATAGCTATTCTAAGTCAGAATTGATGAAGAGGAAATGGAAGAGGAAGGCTGGGCTCTCACAGGCTGCAGGAGGGAGCTGCTGTATCTCCACTTGATAAATGCAGGTTTAGTGCATCATCTCACTAGGTAGCTCCCAGTCCAGCCACTTGTTGCATCCCACAATATATGAAGCTGACAGTCCAGCAACAGGATCCTGCTGCCTGAGCTTGTGCTCCTGACTTCACCCATACATTCCAAGTGGGTGGCACAATGTAGGCCTGAAAGGACGAAGTCTGTCTTCTGGAGAACCACCTGGTTTTAGGTCAGAGCATAATAAACAGAGCATTTTCCATCTATGACAGAATCAGTGGACAAAACCAGATTTTCAGATACTGTGCTTTATTGTGTCTTTTATCTTTGTCTGGACTCCCTTGGTTATGGTCTGCAGCTCACCTGCTGTAGACTGACTTCAGGGCCTCATCCAGCATGTCCTGGTGGTTTGAGAGAGGAGTTAATGCACAGTGGGAACCCTGAGACATGATTTTAGGCAAGTATGTGTGATGCCTAGGAAAGTGCATGTTACCATGTCAGTCACTGTAGGCCCAGCTAATCCTGCTGCTTTTCTGTTATGTAACTACTGAAATGCATTAAAATCTTCATCCCGGCCTTTGTTCTTATACATGTACTCTGGTTTTTTTGTTTTTTTTTTTTTTTTTTTGTAGCTGGTTGTCTTAATGCTGTAACTTTTGCCACACTTGCTCTAAAGGTGTATTTTAATGCTCTCATCTTCACTTGAGTGAGAAGGCATTCTGAAAAGTAATTTCCATGTCATGTTAACTCCTGGTGCGTTTATAAGCATGTATATAAGTATGTGGTCTGTCTATGATGCCCTTCATGCTCCTTTTCTATTTATGGGTTGAAATGGAAGTATATGGGAATGTGAGCACTTGGCAGGAGGGTAGGAAGCCTACTGGCCTTAGGTATTTGTAGAAGCTGCATTCAGATGTTACATCTGCCCCAGAAGCTGCTTGAAAAATGCAGAGTGTATTGGGAGAGGGCTGTTGTTCCTAAATTAAGGTGATTACTCACCAACTGGTGTGAATTCAACATACATGTGGATCATCCCTGTACCTTAACTAGAATAAATCCATCCATACTGTAAGTAGAAAACAGGGCTGTAGCTACCAGTGTGGAGCAGGTTGCCATATGTTCAAACTAGTGAAACAGAAGGAGTGGAGCTGCAAAGCTCTGAGAATGCAGTTGATGGATCATTAACCCAAAGGTTTCAGCTAGAGTCATCTTGGTTTCCAGGCACTTAGTGGTAAACAGTTGAAGAAGTGGTGGGCTTTGCTTTTAAGCTGTGTCTGACAGTGAGAGATATTAGGCAGAGGAAACTCAGAAGCAGTGCAGAGCAAGCTCCCTAGAAAAGGCTGACTGTGGAGAGGAGCAGAATGAGTCACTGGAAGCTGGTTGAGCAATGCTTTCTGAGTCATGTCGCTAATGCACAGGGAGCAGATGAACCCATCTCCTGTGCTGGATTTTTTATTCTGAGGCCTTCTGATTCCAGCAGCCATGAGTCACTGAATGTCAGTCTCAAATTAATTTCAACCCTCTTCCCTGCAGTTCTTAACCACTGCAAGCACTAGGATCTTTCATTTCCAAAGCTGATCTGTAAAGAAAACTATTAATTATTTTAAAATATGTGGAAGATTGTACTATGGCTGAACTGTACCACTAAAATCCACATTCTAGTTACAATGTAACCTTGAAATAGTTGAAAGGAGTATCAGTGGAACTTGAAACACAAAGGATGATCAAAACAAAGCAGGCTTATTTTCACTGCAGCCACTTCAAGGAGAGCCATTGTCATCTTAAAGAGCCGTTCTTCTTGCTGAGCTTTAAGCAACTTTCTTTTGCATTCTGCCCTTTGTATAGCTTTCCTCTCTGTTCATAGATCTCTGGGCTACTTATTCCACCTCTTGAGTTTCCAGCTGTGTGGACGTGCTTCCATTAGCTGATAGAAGTAATTCTGTCGTAGAGGGGGAGTGTAGTCACTCTGATCTTGTGTCTTGAAGGGATGTAATACAAGGTTTGAGCAAAAGACTGGAATGTTGTCCATGTTCCCTGAGCTCCCATCGTGGGCAAGCTTGGTGAAGGCTGACAGAGAGCAGCCCTGCACCAAACTGAACTTGCTGTAAATTATGTAGATGCCATTGTGCTGTCTATGCTCGTGAAGCTTGGAACTCTTCAAGATGCTGAACTGCAGAAGTTGATCAGACAAGGGAGATCTGCTTATAACTGTGTTAAATACCTTGTGCAGTTGAGACTTCCTTGTTCCGTGATGGCATTAGAGGGGAGTGCAGCCAGGGGTTTATACTGCGTGTGTTTTCAGCGTGATCCTGGAGTTAGGACAGATGATGAAATAGCTTCTT
Source organism: Daphoenositta chrysoptera (assembly GCA_013397915.1). Lineage (NCBI taxonomy): Eukaryota > Metazoa > Chordata > Aves > Passeriformes > Daphoenositta > Daphoenositta chrysoptera. The sequence continues at coordinate 68,128 of VZRO01001068.1, read as the reverse complement.
GCTGAGTGGTAGTTTGAAAGTGTAAGTGAAATGTTGAGAACCACTAGGAAAAGATCAAAGTGGGCTATGTATTGAGCTTTGCTTACATTTTGAACAAATTGTGCAGTTTTGTGCTCACTTCCAGAAGCAAAGTGTTTAGAGGAAGGCACTGAGAATGACAAAAGCATAAAACAATTTCCTTTGATGAGCAAATGAATAAGGTGGGAACATCTCATTCTGGAAAAGGTGTGATGGAGTGGAGATTTGAAGAATTTTGAGTGGCCTGGAGATAGAGTATGGGGGCTAGTTCTTAATTGCTTCTTCCTATACTTGAACTGGAGGCTGCTAGACAAAGCTGGGAGAAGGAACAAAAAGGAGGCTTAAAACAAAAAGGAGGGTGTTTTGTACAGTTGTTATTAAAAATTGTAGTGTGGTTTGTTGATTTGTTTGTTTGTTTTTGCCCTGGGATGCTGCTGATGAGAGGAAGCTAGGCAAACATTTTTTGAAATACCCATTGAGAGCTCTAAAATAAACAAACTATTGCAGGAGGATCTCCAGGAGGGTGGTTTTTTGACCTGTTCTGTTACCTGGTTGTTCGTTTTTTGGCAACACTGAAGACAAGACACTGAGCAATAGCTCTGCATTATGAACCTATACAGCTCTTAAGTGTACCAATGAAGGTGGAACCAGGAGCAAACTTTGCATGGGAAATCTGAAGCTTGAACTCATCTCCTGGTGTATTTTGTATAAGGAAGAAGCCTAGCATTTCGTTGCATTGATGAAGAGTTTTTTTAAAGGCTAAAAGCCTTTGCATCATGGTCTATCTACTCTCCATCTAGCATGTAAGATGAGAAAGCAGTTGACTCTGGTACTGTGATGCAATTAAAAATGCTGATTTTTTTGCCTGTAACTTCAGCAAAGCTGTTACAGGATATGTTCTGACCTTACATATGAGAAAGCATGGCATCATTATTTCAGTCAACATTTAAAGTTTGTAGATCTTCCTAATGGAAGGCTTTTAATTTTCAATGCAAAGCTTGATCAGCAATCTTCTACATGCTTTATAGTAATCTAGTAAATATTCAAATAAAGGCTTTTTCAAAAAGCAATTGGCTTGTCATGCTGGCAAGAGGCTTTATCTTGTGTATGCTGCATGTCTGATCCTGTTGCTCATCAAAGCAGACATTTCCTTCGTACTAAAAATAGTGAAACAAATAACTTAAGCAGCATTAAAACCCAAGGGGGGAGATTATTTTTTTTTTTAAGACTAGGATGTGCTTTCTAGGATTCTTCTGGAAAGGGTTTGTAGGATTCTTATGATCCAGCTTTGCCCAGTTGCATAAGCTTCCAGGAAGCTGCTCTGTACAATGCAAGTCTTAAAGAGAATGTGGGAGCTCCTCTTCACCTTTGATTACAATAGTCCATATCTGAATGTGGGAGCCAGCACTGTAGCAGTCTGAAAACACATGCTTGTTTCTTATCTGGAATGAAAAAACTAGTAAATAGGAAGACATTTTCTAGAGTGGGTAACAAGTTGCTTTCACTGTCATAATGTTTCTCATTTTTTTCATTGTTTGGCCTGTGTGAATGACCTTGCAAATGTTTCAGCATCTGCCTGTCTTGTTGGGCAGCTGTGTTCAATTATCCATGTTTTGGATTCCAGCTCTGCATGTTACCTCTCTGTGGCCTTTTCATGCCTGTTAGGGCTATGTGTGCTTTGTGTAAGTAGTTGTGAGTGTGGTACAGCCACTACTTAAATCTGAGCAATTGGGTTTGTTTGCTTGACCAGTGGGATTGTCTTTTGCTGTGAGGATGCTGATACTACTGCCACTACAGTCTGTAGCCTTGGTCATGAGACAGTGAGCAGCCACAAAAGGCTTTTCCCACTCTAACTACACGGGAATCTTGGACTGTGTGCTGCCTCTGTCTTGATAGGTTTGGTTACAGAGACTTATCCTGAAGGTAAATCAAGTACTTGTATCCCGAAGTTATTAAGTGTTGCAGTTGGGAATGGAAGAAAAACATATTTGAAAAGCTCTTCTGTGCTAGATGGAGTCTCAGACATGAAAAAATGTTGATGACAGTGCCACAGGAAGCCTCTGACAAGTGGCAGAAGGCAGCCCATTAGTAGCCAGAGATACTTGACTGGCAGAATTTGGGAATAAAAGCCAGAAAGCTTGCTACTGAGCTTTGGGAATACTGCTTGTCTCTTTCTGTTTTGACTTAACAACTAACATTTTGGCTCCCTTTTTTCCTTTTAATAAGCAGCAGCAGCCATCTGGAAGCTGAAGACCTATAGCAGAGAAGTATGAGTAGTGTTATTCTTTGAGGACTCACTAGATGTAGCTAAAAATGTTGGTGTAAAGGCTTAGGAAATATAAAATTTATTTTTTATCTTGCTGAAATTAATATTAGTGGCTGCACTGTAAACCATGGTTTAGCAGAGAACTCATGTCTGCAGTAGTTCCTTCAAATGAGCAGCTACTGTAGTTTATTGGATGTAACTTATAGAGGATGTATTACTCTTGATAATCCAAAGTCCTTTAGTCCCTCTGATGTGTGTATTGGTTTTGTATTCTCTTTTTGTCCTGACCTTTGAGATGATGCAAGGCTGGGTCACTTTAACTTTGTCATTGCAGCGTTCCTGAGCAGACACATATCGGTTCACTGTCAGCATCCGTCTCTAGGTCAGCCTCTCCCTATCCTCTTCACCCAGCCCAGACCAGTGGGTGTAGGCTAACCCACCCAAACAGCAGTGTGGAGATGGTTGTTATCTAATGCTCTGCAGTGCCCAAGCCAAGCAGTACCTGTGTGATCACCCCAAGGCCTGCCCTGTCTCAGTTGCAGTTCTCTTCCTGGGACCAAGCCAACCAAGCAGTTGCTGCTGTGGGTATTAGGACTTTGACCTAAGTGAATAGGAGTGCATAAAACTCCAGGAATGGGACCTGGTGAAGTAGCTGTACATTTTAAAAACTCTTCTGTATCAATAGTGTCTACCAGCTTTGGAGCTCTCTCCAAATCAATCTTCCTTTGAAGAAACAGAAAATTAGCAGTTTAGGAGGGTAGCTTCTGAGGGACCATCTCTCAGTTCAAGTGGATCATGATTGTGACCTCCCACTCCAGTGGTACCTCATGGCCAAATGGCTCTCAGTTTGAATTCTGAAGTGTGACTCAATATGGCTGCTAGGGATTAGCAAAGGCTTCTTACACTGATGTGTAAAAACTGTGTAAAAGTGATAATAAACAGAGGTGTACTTGCTGCTAGGAATCCCCTGTCATTTTTTGATAGGCTTGGTGACATGTCAGACACTTGTGTGAACTGCATGCAAAAAGACTTAGGAATTGCATCTGATTTGTATCTCAGTCATTAGGGAGATAGACACTTTATTGTAGAAGTAAGGGGTCTTTGATTTGCTTGTAGTACCAGGCCTGTGTTTTTCCTTACATTTAAGGGGTATGTTTTGGATACTTGTCCTTGAAGACAGATCTATCCATGCTGATTTTTGGAATGAGAAGTCAGACAGCTTCTATTTCAGTGCCAATTTTAAGCTTTAATCCCGGCTACAAATTGTTTCTGTGCAGCCTACTAATATATGTTCTTTCTTGCTTCAGGTATTAAGCAACATGGGAAGTGCAGACTAAAGTTCCATCATGATCGGAGGCTTGTTCATCTATAATCACAAAGGAGAGGTTTTAATCTCTCGCGTCTACCGGGATGACATCGGGTAAGTGCTTCTGTTGCATCCCTGGTCTTTGCATTTTTGTCTCATTTTGGTGCAGTAAACGACCCAGAGCTGCTTTGTTCTGCATTAGCTGTGCATGCATGTAAGACTGCAACTCAACTTGCTGCTCTAGGCTTAGCTTAGAAAAAAGAAATTTAAGCCCTGGTCACCTACAGTGAAGGATGGCCTGCAGCCAAACCTGGGACTTTCTTTTGGATGGTGGAGATCTGGCCATTATTCCAAACGCTTCAGCAACATGGGCTGCTGCTGTGGGAGCCTACCTCACTGTAATCACTAAAACATTACAGGAGCAGTAATGTGAGAACTGTCTGCCACACACTATAGCCAGGGCTCTGAATTAGTTTCAGGCACTGATGTCTAGCATCAAGTACAGGCATGCAGAAGACTGTGGTCTTGGAAAGTTTCATCTGCAAGCAGTCTCAGAGCAACCATGGCTGTACTCCTATAGCTGGCTTTCTGTCCCCCAGCTTTGTATGGCAGCCTTGTGTGTGAAAAGCTTACATTCGCTGGGTAACTAAAGTTGTGGGAAGCCCTGAAAACCTTCAGTAGGTTGTAGGTGTTCTTGTTGCACTTCCCCCAAGTGTTATGATGCTCACTTAGACTGGATCTGTGCAACCCTTAGGCTGCTAGTTCCCAGAAGGTATCTTACTAAAAATATGATGTCTTGTAGGCAGTGGATAGTGCTGTAGGGAACCATAAGTGATGGTGCTGCTTGGGCTGAAAACCTTAAATTTAAGGGTTTTGTACACAACAGTACTCTTCCTAGTGGGTTTTCATTAGTGTCAGGCGTTAGGTGGAAGTTAGTAATTAAGTTGGCAGAGTTAAGACAGAGCTAACGGAAGCAGAGCTGTGGTAGGTGCTAATTCAGAGTCCAGTGAGAGAGAGCCTTCAGGCCAGATTAGGAAAAAATGGTTTGTACCAGGTCTCCACAATGACTAGTGGTAGCATGTGCTGTGAAATAACTTGTTGCCATAAATTACAAAAAACCGTCAAGCCAGTCTGCCTTCAGACTGCTCTGGTCTGAAGAGTGTGTCCCTTCTGGTTATGGATTGTCTAGTGGAGGTTAAAAGTTGAGGTAGAACTAGTAGCTAGTCAAGGCTTGTATTGTTTCATTGAGGGAGTAGTCAACACAGTGTCTTTAATGAGGCTTCACCTAATGAGCTTTTAAGTCTCTTGGCTTGTTCTAGGTCAGCTAAGGCAAAGTAGCTGTTCTAAGGTTGACTGAGTTATTCCAGGACTTCCACACATAGCTGAGCCAAGGAAGCATTGTATTTCTCAAGCAGAAAGCCAGTGGCTATGATGTTTTGCCTCTTTTCTGCTGTAGAAACTCTCATCAGTCTTCAGTATTTGTTAGCTGAAGCTCTTCACAGCAATTCCTGTGACAGGATTGACTTTGTAAAGCTGGAATCACAGTGACTGAGGCAACCCAGTCTGGATTATAGGTAACTTCCAGCAATGTTTCAGGTGGGGGCTAGGGACACTTTCACTGCAGTTTCTGGCAAAAGTTTTTTTTGTTGTTGTTTGCAAACTTGAAGCACTTTACAAGATTGTTCTCAAACTGATGTTTACTCAAGAAGGCTTTTTAATTTAAATGGCATTATGGCTGTGGAGATGCAAACTGGGGAGCAAAGTAGGTATTTTTAATGTGATCTTCTACTGCTTTTTATCTTGGCTCATTTCTCTTACTAAGTGAGCGCCTTATGTTCAGTACGTGATAAAGTACTTCCTGCTGTCTGGCCAGACAAAGCTAGAAAATGGGATTTCCTGCCTGATCCTATCTTAACTTTTTCACTTGGCAGAGTGCCAAAAATATTACAGTATTTTCTCTAGGACTTGAGGAGTTGGTGTTCCCTTGAGTGAAATCATCCGTTCAGTTCTTGAGAAAGTGTCGGTCTTGTGACTTAGGTGGAGCTGGTATTGGCTGTTAACTGAGCTTGCTCCCCAAGGTGCTGGATTTCTTCTCAAACAGGCCTTCAGTGCTGGTTTGGAATTTTTTTAAACATGTAGCCTTACAGAAAAAGTTGTTACAAAGTGGCTGTGTCTTATCTTGTGGTGTAATCAAGAAACTGAGAGTCTTTCAATTTCCTAGTCTGAATATTAGCATTAATGTCAGGTCTGCTTAAAAGCTTTTAGTATCATAACCCTCAGTGGGAGGTAGGGAAAGGAATAGTCATGATACTGTAGCTTGTACTCAACTCTGTAGGAGTTCTGTCTCTAACCAAACAACTGAGTAATAGACTTCTAGCCTACTACACAGTTCTCAGTTCCTAAGCAGTAACTCTGAAGTGCTGGGGGCTGAACCCACCCTGCTTGTTGGGAAGTAATTGAATAAGAAAGGAGCATAATTGCTCCCTGTGTTCATGAGTGATTGAGCTGTAAGACTCCTTGGTCTTGGCCATTGCTTTTGGCGTTCTGAAGCCTCAATTTCTGAGTTCGGAAATATTAAAGATCGTCTGTGGTTATGAGAACACCTCCCCTTGCACAGTTTAAGGGCCTCAAAAAGCACATACTAGCTCAGGTGTAATGACCAAAGTGACAAACAATGATGATAGCCTTCTTTTGACTTTGTTAAAGGCAGAAGTACCACAAAACTTGAACATTCTTTGCTTGCGACTTAGAATGGCTTTGGTGCATGTAGCGCATCTGTCCATACAGCAGCTAGCTGCATGTATAAGCAGCCTTATTAAAACAAACAAAAAAAAAAGGCAAAACACCATGCATTTAATTCAGGATACCATGGAGGGCTCTGCTGTAATTTTCGAGTGCCTTGTTCTTCAGTGACTTAGTCGTTGGGGAACCTACCTGCATTTAAGAATGCAGATACATAATAAAACTTAAGCTATTTGAAACTGAGCAGCTTACTTGACAAACTGCATGCACTTTAAATGTAATAGATGTTTGGTTTCTGAGCTTCTAATACGTCACGTCAGCTTCATGGCTCTTGATCCTTAAGGAAAAAGTGCAAGCTGGATAGAGCAGTGTCTGAATCTGCAGGATGTGCCCTATCTCTCCAGATGTGCTCCAGCTCTATCAAACTTGCTGTATTTCCTGTTGGCTGGACCAAACCAGAAAGCATCGACCCAAACACCTTCAAATGAGAAGTACTGTCATAGAAATTCCCACCCAGACTTGTAGCCCTGTCCTGAGGCAGACTGGGAAGAAGATACCTGATAATCTGCGATCCCCAGGTGATGCCTCTGATTGAGGCTTCGGGGTTTTTCCACACCAAGGCCTGCTACCTATATTAGCAGAGCAGACTGGGTATCACTGATGTGATACAGGTGCAGCTCACCTGGACTAAATGCCCAGTTAGCCCTAAAGTTCAGCCAAACACAAGTCTGTCCATGCTGACAGCCTGACCATGGCATGTCAGTGTCGTACCTTGCGAGGGCTTCATTGCTGCTGTAGCTTGTTACTGTCCATCCAATACCACCTTGGCCTTTTGTGCCGAGGAGCAGGGGGAGGGGGTGCTGTTTGGTCTCTTCTTATCTCTTTGGATTCATTGTGCCTTGTGTGTGTGTTTCTAACCCTTTCTCTTGTTGCTGTCACTCCTCCTTTCTCCGCTGGCGCCATTTCTGTCCATCCCATCTCATTGGCTGCTGTAGCAATAGGTAAGAGACGCGTGGTAGGCCACGACTGGCACTGCACAGTGGGCACCTGGTGTGCTAGCAAAGCCTCCCTGCCCTGAGGCTTCTCCTCTAGTGTGCACCAGTCTGGTGACTGGTTCTGGTGCTACTTCTAGGGGGTTAGAACTTGAGGCTGGGAGGGCTAATGCTCCAGAACAAGCTGAATTTTCCTTGCAAGGCTTACTGGAGGGGAGGATTGGGGCTTTTAGGTATTGTTATTTTATAGTAGATTAAATTACTTTCTTATGGAAAAACTAAAGTAGAAATGAAATAGTAATTTAACTCCAACTTGCAAACCTTCTGGAGCAATAAAACCTGAGAAGTATTCAAAAGGCAGAATTTTGCTTATGGGGGAGCATGTTTACTGATGGAACTTCTACATATGTCCCCAGACCTTCAAGGAGCAAACACCTACTGTGGTAGCATATGTTCCTTTGAGTACCCTTTGTTTTCTAACTTGGAACTGTGTGTTGGATTGTTGACAACCCTCAGTGCTTACAAGCATTTGTATGCCTGTATCCTTGCTTGCAAGGATGATATTACTGTCTGCTCTCAAACATGTTTCTGCATTATCAGTCCCATGGCCTTGATGCTGCAGTCAGACCCTCTGTTCTACAGAGTGTCTGAGAGTATGAGTAATAAAGCACGACTAAATGAGTCTTGGCTTTGTGTGTAGACTGTTGCTTAAGTTTTGGTCTCGTCATATAAAGCACTTGGGCTTCCTTCCTGTATTCTCAGGATTTGTGGACTTAATTTGGGAAGTTTATTCTGACTTGCAGTTATGTGGTAAGGAGCCTAGTGTTCAAGAGCTGGCATTCAGAATGTCACTCGTAATCCCTGTTTAGCAAGGAGGGTTTTTTCCCTGTTGCTAGTGTATAGACAGTTGGGGGATCAAAGAGGACAGCACCTGTGGGCAGCTTGCACAGCACTTTTTTAGCATTGGGCAGAACCCTTGACTGTAAATGGTCCTGGACCGTGCAGTACTGCTGGCACGTTGCACTGTGGGGTCTCTGAGTCTGGATGCAAAACCTGTTCTGAAGCAGAGCAGTCTTGAGGTGACGTGTAACTGGAAAGCCAATGGTGGTCCTAATCCTCCTGCTGCTTTGAGCCTGCCCTCCAAGGTGTGTGGGGTATGGAGGTGAGGTGGATCTGAGAACTAAAGCTCCCTTCTGGAGTGTACCTGGGCACTGACATCTCTTGGGTGACCTGGGCAATTTTGCTGGTTTTTACTTGGTTGTATGTCTGGGAGCAACTGCCACTGACACATGTTTTGAGAGACTGCAGCTTGCTTTGGGGCAAGACTATGAAGGCCTGGGCATGTAGAATAGACAATAATTAGGTGTTTGGTCAAAACTGGACTCTTCGGGCTGTAAGTTGCTAATGTGTTTGTTTCCAGCTATGGCAATCAATTGGGAGTGCTGTCAAAATTAATTGAAGGGAAAGTTTCTTTGCCATCTCACTCCAGATGGAGGTTTGCTTCTCCTTCTGACTACAGTTACACCGTAGTCCAAAGCTCCGTAGAGACCAGTAGCACTCTCTCTCCTTGAACTTGCGCAGAATTCAGTGTCTAACTCTGCTCAGAGCCTTCACTTGTCCCTCTTAGAGACATCCCCAGGCACCCTTCCTAGGTGAGCTTGGTGTGTGTAGCTCGGTGTCTGACTGTAAGGCAGAAGCAGAGCTGTGCAGCCGGGTGGTTTGACGTTTGCTGTGCTGACTGGTCTTTGGTGGTGCTCTCGTAGGCGCAATGCCGTGGACGCCTTCCGCGTCAATGTCATCCACGCACGGCAGCAGGTGCGCTCGCCCGTCACCAACATCGCCCGCACCAGCTTCTTCCATGTCAAGCGCTCCAACATCTGGCTGGCTGCTGTCACCAAGCAGAATGTCAACGCTGCCATGGTGTTCGAGTTTCTCTACAAGATGTGCGACGTGATGACTGCCTACTTCGGGAAGATCAGTGAGGAGAACATAAAGAACAACTTCGTGCTGATCTATGAGCTGCTGGATGGTGAGATGTTTCCCTTATATACTATGGCATATTGCACTTGGTCATTCTGGAATCCTTAGCTTAGAATGATGTCGTAATAATCCTTGAAGTATTTTTAACATGTGTGGCAGAGTTCAAAATTACTTGTTCTGCTTTCTAATGCCACCTGTACTGCAAATGTGGATGGTACCTCAAGCCCATAGCCTTGTGCTGGTTCACTTCCCTGAAGTGTTGGAAGCTGTGCACTTGTACGACTGAGACAGCTGGTACTGGAGCTCAGCTTCTGAGGGGATCCTGTGTAGATGTCAGGCTTTCCTTACCCTGAGGTGTATAAAGAGGGCTGTCAGTAGCACCTCTAATACCAGCTAGTGGTGAGGTGGCTCTAGCAGTGTATGGTAGCAGTCACCCCAGGCTGAAGTTGATTGCTCCCAGTAAGCTGCCTTTTGGGCTCAATTCTGAACAGAAGGAAATCAATAAAATGCAATGTGCTCTGTCCCAGCCCTACCTCCCCCACTGATACAGCTCCAAATTTCACCACAGATTAGTAATAGTGTCCCTTCAGCTGCTTGTGATATCAGCCTGCTTGTGGAGGTTTGCCCTTGAGCTGCCCCTGTTTCACATACCATGAGCACTTTGTATTAGTTGTGTTTCAATTTGTTTTCCAGACAAGGCACCACATGTGTGTGTCCTGGGATTCTTAGCCAAGGGTCACAGTGACTGATGTTTTCCTTGTTCCCTCAGGGCAGACCAAGAGACTGCCTGTTCTCTGTTTTGGTCAGTCAGTGCTGTCTCCTAGCAGGCACAGTGAGATCAAACCTCCCAGTCTGGTGTTGCTCAGTATCATGTTAGTGGTCTTCTTTCCCCTCTAAATCTCTTGTGGGTTGTTCCCTTCCTCTTTGAGGGGAGTAGTTGTTAAGTGCACTGTGTGTAGTTAACATCTGTTTCCCTCCCACACTCATCCTGCAGTGCCACTGCTCAGGTGTTGTTTTAGGTTTTGGGTTTTATTACATCTTCACAAGAACAAAACTTAAAAAAAAAAACCCTGCAGAGATAAAATTGCTGTGGTGTTAGATAAACCCTCTATTGTCCCTTGGATGGTTTTGGAAAAACTCCTCAGTGTGCCCTGTGCACATGGCTAGGTTAGTTGATATTTTGTCCTGAGGTGTGGTTGTGTTTAAAAACTGGCAAATTCATCACTTGGGCAGTTTTCCACCACCCCTCGACTCCAGAGTATTGCTCTGGGAACTCAGTGTAGCAAGAATGATTCTTTTCTCTTGGTGAGGAATGCTACAGCAACTTATACATAAATTAAATATGTAAGCAGTATCTGTGCACTAGTTGTTTCTCTCCTTATAGGAATGGTGAGCATAATTGATGTGTTTATACCTTGTAGCTCTCAACTAACCTTTTACCCTTCTGTAGAAATCCTGGACTTTGGCTATCCTCAGAACTCTGAAACAGGGGCCCTGAAGACTTTCATCACTCAGCAAGGCATCAAGAGTCAGGTAATCAGAGGAATTTGGGGTACAACACTGCTCTGCTGGTTAATTTTCTCTAAGCCCGTTCAAGAGAGTATGGTCTTAATTACTCTCTAACCACTTGACCTGTATGGAGGGAAGGTGCCTGAATAGATTGAGAAGCCTGGCAGGGGTGTATCTCAGAGGCACCTTGTTCTAGGTGTCACTGTGCTGTGTTACCTCATGTTCCCTGGCACACAATAAGATGCAGGAGGAAGAGCCCAGAGCTAGGATATGTCCCTTGCATGTAAATGATTGCTGGCTTCAGGCTCTGCTCTGTCAGCTTCTGAGAGGATAAACAAATCTACCTGCTGAACCAGAAGTAGCTGTTTTGTGTGTGACTCTCACTGAGCAGGTCTGTTCTCCACCAGCCTTCAGTGCTTTGAGCTGTCAGGATTTCATGCCTGCCTTATAATGAAGTATTCTTTAGGCCTGTGAATATTGCTGTTAGTCAGGAAGCTCATGTTGCTCTGTCTCTGCCTGTAACATCCTTGCAGGTCAGCGTCAGTACAGCCTGAGCTTTCTTATGTTAGAGATGAGAATCTCTTCTGTGCTTTTAGTGTAGTATTAACCCTTACAACAAAGTTTACATGGAGTTAGAAGATAAAGGATGTGTTGGGAAAAAGACAGTTGCTTGGACTGGATTGGGGAATGTGTTCAAACTAGTTCTAATCCTACTCCAGGTACAGCCCTCAAAACTAGGCTTCCTATCTTGTAAGCTCATGCTCAACCTCTGAATTCAAGGGAAACTCATAGTCTGTTTCTCACGTCCCTAAGGAATTTTGTCCACCTTGTCCATCTGACACAACTGTGCAAGTCAATAATGAGGACTTAGCCTAAAACTCAGTCCTCTCCCCTGCATAGCAATGAGTCAGGAAAAAAAACCTGGGAGTCCGTACTGAATCGGTCTGTGGCAGAGTAAAGCTTCAGCTTCAGGTACAAACAGAAGCAAAGGGCAAAACAAGAGCCTGCATGGTGACTGTTCCTGTTTAGGTTGGCAGAGGTCAGAGTCTCTGGAAGCTCTGTTTCAGTTCAGTTCATCAGCACTGATTTCCTGAGAATTCCTTTTTAAACTTTGAATAGTAGCAAGACTAACTGCATTTCAAGAGGAGGTGAGAGAGAAGCTGCCCCTGAGCAACGTATTTCCCGCTAGAGCAGCAAACTGTTTTGCAACAGGGCCAGATGTGAGTGCATCCGGTCTGTCCCCATCACGAGTGCTGCTGTAAATCTCTGGCCTTCTGCAGTCTGACAGTTTGGGCAGTCAGCACTGAGGATAGCTGAGTCAGCTCCTGTTCCTAGAAAAACTCAAAACTAACCACCACCCTCACTTCCTTCCCGTGCTTTTTTTTTTTGCTTTTGTTGGTTTTAACAAAGTTTTGTGCTGTTTATGTGCAAACCACTGTCACAGCATCATGCTTAATACAACAGCAGGTTTAGTCCTTTCCTTACAAAGAGGAGTTTAGCTTTCAGCTTTACACAAGTAAGCAGTTCTTCTGCTCAGTATTGGAATTTTGTGCAGCCCACTTCAAAAAGCAGAAGTAATCCATTGCAGGCACAGGATGGCAAAGGTACCAGTTGAAACAGTACTTTCCATGTTTCCTTGTCTGCTCTCTATTCTGGTACTTGTAGCCTTCAGCTCCTCATTGACTCAGAGCCAGTTCACACAGGTACCCAGCACCAAAATCTGGGTCTGAATGGTTCCCTATCTTTGCTTAGTTCCTGATGATGCTTTCCTTGGACTTGTGTCCTGCAGAATTTAAGGAGCAAAATCCACTTATGGCAGACTTTCCACTCGACTTTTTGACTTTGTTCTCAATGGTAGATTTGAGGCATGCTGAGCTGCTGTGCTCTGAATGCCCTCCCTGTGTGGTTACAGTGGTCTTTCCAGGGCAGGTGATCTTGGAATACAAGATCTGCTTTATTCTCTTTGAAAGTGTTTCTGAAACTGCTGCACTGCTTGCCAAGGAAATAGCCGTGTGCTCTGGGAATGGAGTGATGTGCCACACAGGTTTTAAAAGGTGTTGGTATGCAACATGGTTTTACTTCTAGTCCCAACACTTGAAGTAGCCCACTACTCAAATGGCAGGACTCTGGGCTGTGCTGATGTCCCGTAGCAGAACTGATGAAGCCATTGGCTTGGATATCTTCGTCCAGCAGAAGCTAAAACTTGCTCTTACAGTTTGAGGTAACTGCTTCATGTACTGTTCTCACTCTTAAGATCCAGCTGCTTTTGTCCAGACTTCATTAACTAGAGGTTACACTGCAATTTTCTTCCCTTCCAAGTGATTTCTGGGTGTGTGTTGGTGAACTCTTAGTTACAGTGTTTCTCCAAACCATAGATATTCTTTAGCGCTTAAATGCTGGTGTTACTTTTTAAAGTGGTCAGAGGGCCACCAGCAGCTGGAAGATCCCAGGAAACTGCTGGTAGCTGGCTGTCTTTAACCTAGTCTGCATGCTGGCAACGCAGCACAAGGTGGGTATTTTTGGGCCATTTTAGCTGACTTATTTGTCCAGCTCTGGGAAGCACCTGCTCCTGAGAAATTCCAGACTCAGGTGCCTTCAGTGCCTCCCTTAGGGAATACTCATGCTGCTGGGTGGTCTCAACTTCAGCAGCTGCCTCCAGATCCATCCAGTCACTTTGCAGAGTAAGTGTAGGTTCGTGGTGCTGGTGCTGTTGCAGGAGATGAGAATGTCATCACATGATCAGTGTCCCTTTGGAAGCCAAAGCACTGGGTATTAAATCTCTGTGTTCCTCTAAAGCCTGAACAAAGCATTGAACAAGACAGATAAGGCAGTGCATTTTTTGTGGGACAGACAAGAGAGGTACTTTGTATCCTGTATTGAGGACTTGCCTAGGCAGTTCTCAGGGGAATATAAAACTTTCTTAGATGATAGGATAATGGCTGTGCTTGCTCAGGAAGTGACCATGTCTGTGGCAAGAGCTTGTGTTAAGCTGAGATCATGTACTGCCACCCTGTGGGCCCACTGCAAGGCTGCTGTGGGAGAACCCACTTGTGCAGTTGTTGTGGTGGAGGAGCAGAATTAACAAGGATATCACTTTATACAGGACCCAAAGTGCCTGGTATTTCCCATAGTCTGGGCATCTGTGACATGGTAAACATCCAGGATTTGCATTAGGAACACCAGCATGAGTCTGCTCTGCATAGAAACATTATTGGGAGTGGTATTTTGAGTGTCTCTCCCTCTGCTCCACCTTGTATTGGGATTGTCCATAATGGGCCAAGTCTGAAAATCCAGTTCACTGCTTGGAGTGCTGGGTTTCCTGCAGGGAGCTAAAGGTCAAAACCCCTCATCTTGTTTGTGCTAATTAGCTACCTAATTAACAAAGAGCTGACCTGCTTTTTTCCTGTCCTCAGGTAGCCTTAAGCCTAATCTGCCTCTTTCTCCCTTCCTCCCTTCTCTTGCTATTGACCTGCTTGCCTGTTAACCCTGTCTACACTGCACTTGCTACTATACACCTACTTCTTGACTTTCTGCGTGTGACTGGACCCCACCTGTAGCATCAGGTAGGAAACCTCTCTGTGCCTCTCAACACAACCCTTGGTGCTTTTTGGAGGCTTAGAGCCTGGGTGCTGTTAGATGCATGTTAGGTTAGTGTTGCTATGTAACTCTAATGACTGCAGTTATTAAGAAACAGGCCTTGGGGATTAGCTCTCTTTGTGGCCCTGGGGTTTCATGTTGGATAAGGGTGTGAATTGCTACATCAACTCATGTTAAGCTTCTCTGCTTAATATGGATTGATGTGACAGTCTGAGACACGATTTGAATGCCATTGGTGGAGCCCATGCCTTCCTGCAGTAAGATGTAGCCTAATGGACTTGCTAACAAAGCAAAGGAACTTTCCCTGCTGTTGCTATGGCAAATTCTTGGTTAGGCATAGAATTTGATGTACTGAGGAGGGAATGACCAAATCATGTGAGGTGTGACAGCACCTGTAAGTGACAAAAGCATGTATGTGTAATAAATGGCAAGTGTTTGTTCTTAGATTTAGAGCAAGGTTTCTTAGTCTTTGAATTTATATAGAGGAATTTATTTATGTCTAAGATGTCATTTCTTCCCTTCAGACTAAGGAAGAGCAGTCCCAGATCACCAGCCAGGTGACTGGACAGATTGGATGGAGACGTGAAGGAATCAAATACCGTCGCAATGAACTCTTTCTTGATGTGCTGGAGAGTGTGAATCTCTTAATGTCCCCACAGGGTAAGTAGGAGGTGTTGAGCTGGCATCCTTGTCTCGCTCAGGGTTTGTGAATGGTGACTCTTGTAAGTGTTCTGAACTGGGATCTTCTCTAACCAGGTCAGGTTTTGAGTGCCCATGTCTCTGGCAGAGTGGTGATGAAGAGTTATCTGAGTGGAATGCCAGAGTGCAAGTTTGGCATGAATGACAAGATTGTCATTGAAAAACAGGGCAAAGGGACTGCGGATGAAACGGGGAAAAGGTAAGAGGTCTTGGACCTGGTGACCACTTGCCACCAGGGACTCCTATGAAAGGGCAGCCCTCAATAGCTTTTCTGATCTGACAGACAAAAAGCTGGGGTTTTTTCTTCCCTTCAGATGGTACTGCTACCTTTGGGTAGATCAGTTGTCATGCAAGCTACCAGCCTGAGGGCCTCAATACAGAGGGCTTCTCTACAGCTCTTTAAACATTAGGATTCAAACATAGTTTTAAGTGTAGAGTTCTTGCACCTAGAAACACTTCCCCAAGATGGATTTTCCCAGAATCTGTATCTTTAGCAGTTCTCCTCAGTGCAGAGGCTGTTAATCATATAAGCAGTAGCAGTGCTCCCAAGAAATAGTGAAAGAATCCCTCTGCCTGCTTTACCTGGACAGTTCCCACAAAGTAGAATAGCTGACAAAAACTGGGGAAGCCACCCTGCTGATGACAGGTGATCAATGGCTGTGTGAGTTGCAGGCACATCCTTTCCAAGAGCCCAGCTACCCTCCCTCCCAGCTGCACCTCAGTCAGTACTCACATTGAAGCTGAAAACAGCTCTTACGCCTTCTCCAGCTTTCCTGCTTGGGGTGAAGAGATAAAAGCAACGGGACTGCCATTTTCCTCTCACTAACCATTTGCAACTCATCTGTATTTCTCTTGGTTGTCTTTTTTTTTTTTTTTTTTTTTTTTTGCTGACCCCCAGTGAATTGGGAAGGTAGATAATCTGCTTCAGCTGTGTGTGCACTCTGCTCTCCCCCGTCTCTTGCTTCGTGTGACTTGTGCATGTAACTTGGATCTCAGCCACTTTCCATGATGGTTCTGGAGCTGAGCTGCTATTTGCCTTTTCTCTCAGAACCAAGCCAAGAACTATCACTTCACTGTCACCTTTAAGCCATCTTTCCTGCACCTGAATTGAGCTAGTAAAATGGAAGAGCCTGAGGTGGCTGATGGGCCCAGTGAGGATTTACTCTAGTGAAAATGTCAACTACAGAGGCTGAACAGTCAGTACACTGTCCCAAAGCTCCTGTGCCAACTGCCTTTGCCAGTAAATATGCTATTTTTTGAGTTAGAGAAGTAAGATGAACAGGGATTCTTGGTAGGTGGTTCTCTCCAGCTGTGCTTATCCAGTGGCCATCTCCAGCTTGGAGGTGCTCTCTGTAAGCATTTAGTTATGAG
This sequence comes from Daphoenositta chrysoptera, assembly GCA_013397915.1. NCBI lineage: Eukaryota > Metazoa > Chordata > Aves > Passeriformes > Daphoenositta > Daphoenositta chrysoptera. The sequence goes on along the minus strand of VZRO01001068.1, from coordinate 51,648 downwards.
GTGACCAAAAGGGACAGCTGCTGCCAGTTGCTTTTTGGGATCTAGAATATGGCAAGGCCAGCCCTGAGTAATGCTGCCTGAGACCTGGAGCAGTGCTAGGCAGAGGGCTTTCCCAGCTGTTTTCTGAAGAAACAGGAATTAGTTGGCTGACATTGGTTGTCATCTGGGCAACAGATTAGGAAAGACTAACTCCTCCTTTTGAAGCGCAAACCACACCACTGGTGGTTGTGTAACTAGACAGTCAGTCAGCCTGGGGTCAGTCTGCTTCCCCTTGGTGTAGGTAGTGGTGGTTCTAGGACAGCTGCACCTGCTGTAGTGCTCACACTGTTTTGGTGTATTAGCATGGTTGTCCTGTAGCTTCCAGCAGTTGAGGCAGCCTAGATACCATAGTGATACACTGCCGCCTCTTCTTTTACTCCTGCCTTCTGGTCCCTCTCAGTAGCTGAAGGGTTTTGGCTGGCCTAGGACCTGTATTCTCAGGAATTAGTACCCAACACAAGTTCAGTGCTGGCAGGTTCGGCTGCTGTGCCTACATGACCAGGTGGTAGCTCTGTAGATTTTTAGGAGAGATGCTGACTTGTATGTCACAATATCGTGGTTTTGGCAATTTGGTTCAGAATCAAACCACCTGCTGGCAGTGTGGAAATGAACAGCTGTGAAGAGATTTCTGAACAGGAAGACTCTGAACCTGGCATTTCCTGGCTGTGTGGCAGTGGGATAGCTTTGTGGACAGGAAAGTGTTCTCTCTCCTTTGATCTGTGCTGTGAGAGGACTTGGGTTGGCAGAGTTGCCTTTGCAGTACTGAGTGCTGCTGGCAGGCAGACCCAAGCATTGTGTTGCTGGCTATGACAGAAGGATGCTCTTCTAAGATCTCTCCTCTTTGGGAAGAGGAGGAGGAAAATTCTTTCAAACAAGCTTCCTGAAATATGATTTTTGTGGTGGTGAAACAAGGAAAGTCTGAGCCAAGAGGCTGCTGTCCCCTAAATCTCTCCCTGCCTCCCCATTTCCTGGACACCTGCGATGGCAACATGCTCTGTAGAGTAGTTTCTGCCTGGACAGACTTTGACTGCACCAAGATACCAGAGCTGCCGCTTGTACTTCTCTAACTGTGTTTTGTGTTTTTAGCGGCAAACAGTCAATTGCCATTGATGACTGCACTTTCCACCAGTGTGTGAGGCTCAGCAAGTTTGATTCTGAGAGGAGCATCAGCTTCATTCCACCAGATGGAGAATTTGAGCTCATGAGGTACTGTGGGTGGGGGGTGAACCGGCTGGTGTTGGCATCTGTTTGCTGCTACAGTAGTGTTGCTGCTCCCAGGCAGACTTGCAGCCCTCGAGCACTTAATAAATACACACTTACCACCACCTTTTCAGAGTGGAATCTGTAGGGTGTCCAACAAATCTGTCTGTTACAAATGTGGAGGCCCAGCTGCGTGGTTAGTTATCTTGGCTAGTGTTGGATGTGGGTTTTCTTACTTTTGAGCTTGCTGTATCTGTTGTTTTTAGTGATTAAAACTGGTGTCCTTGAACAGGGCTGTTGGCAGGAACCAGATATAAAACTTGAGACTCAAGAAATCATTGCTGCCCTACAGCAGCACAAATCTGAACTGCTGTTTCCTTCTGGGATGTTTCCCTTTCTGGCTGATGTTTCTAAGCTGTTTGCTGTATTCAGAGGCTTTCTCTTTAGGAGGGTGGTACGGTTTGAGACCATAAGGGAGTTAACTCCTCCTCAGAGTTCACTGTGGCTTCCATCCCTGCAGATACCGAACCACTAAGGACATTATTCTTCCCTTCCGTGTGATCCCACTGGTGCGGGAGGTGGGTCGGACCAAGCTGGAAGTCAAGGTGGTGATCAAATCAAATTTCAAACCTTCCTTGCTGGCCCAGAAGATAGAGGTAAGAGAAGCAAAACCTGTGATATCTTGTGCCTGGAAATCATGCCTCTGGTTTCTGTGCCCTGCAGTGGAGCCCTCACAGATGAGTCTCCAAGCTTGAACAGGGCTAAAAAGTGAACTAAGTATCCCTCAGATGTGTGATGCTGCTGTGCTGTGGGAGGGAGCTGCTGTAGAGTAGGGAGGAGGAAGCTGTTTTCATTTGCGCAGCCGCCTTGGCAGGGGCCTCATTCCATCCCTGCAGCAACTGTTCAGTTAATTTCTCAGCCACTGAGAAAATTTCATTTTCTTCTGTCTGCATGATATGATGCTGTGTCAGACAGGCAGCATGTTGTCAGCTGCGTAAGACAGGCTAGGGATGGCTTTGCAGCTTAGTCCCCATCTGAGAAGGCTTACTGCTGCAAGGCTGGGCTGTCCAGAGCCTGCTGCAATGCCATGGCCACCCTGGCATCCTTCCTGAGGTGATCCTCCCAACATTAGCCAGGTTTCCTGCAGCATGGAGATCTCTGCCCTATTCCTTACTGACTGTTGTGGATTATGGAACTGTGTTTGAGCCTGTACTTCAAAGCAAGAAACTGGAGAGCTAGCCTAGGATGCCTGGTGATAGTTGATGGTCTCTGGGCCCTGAGCTGGGAGAGATAGAAGAGAAGGCCCAAGGGATCCAGGACAGACCATCTGAGACTGCCCAGTGCCCAGGCTGCAATCTCCTTGCCCCTGCTCACCAGACTGTGCCTTGCAGGTCCGGATCCCAACGCCCCTCAATACCAGTGGAGTGCAAGTCATCTGCATGAAAGGGAAGGCGAAGTACAAGGCCAGTGAAAATGCCATTGTCTGGAAGTAAGTGAGCGTGTTGGGACTGGGGTGCTGCAGGGGCAGGCCTTGGGGAGGCACAGTCTGTTTAGTGCTCCTGTCTGCCCTGAGATTATGTAGTGAAGGGAAGAATAAACTCTGGCACCTCCTCACTTCTGGGCTTTCTCCGATAGGATAAAACGTATGGCTGGAATGAAGGAATCCCAGATCAGCGCGGAGATTGAACTGCTGCCCACCAATGACAAGAAGAAGTGGGCTCGGCCTCCCATCTCCATGAACTTTGAGGTGAGTGCCTGTCTGCCTTTCAGGATGAACCCAACCTTAGAGAAGCTTTGTCAGTCTGTCTTGGGAGTTATGCAGGTTTGAGCGTTCCCTGTCACAGGCTGACAGGTGAGGTTGGCCATATGACAAAGCTAATGGGAGAAAGTTGCCCTTAGAGCCACAGGAGTCTGACACCATGTGGCTCCTGATGTCCATTTCTAGATGCATTGCCCAGGGGTCCTCTGGCATTTGTGTCTGGAGAGCATCTTACTCCCATTCCAATGCTCTCTGTTGCCTTTCCCTCTCTCAATAGGTCCCGTTTGCACCCTCTGGGCTGAAGGTGCGCTACCTGAAAGTCTTTGAGCCAAAGCTGAACTACAGTGACCATGATGTGATAAAATGGGTGAGGTACATCGGCAGGAGTGGGATCTACGAGACCAGATGCTAGCCCCAGCAGGCTGGCAGGCTCCCTCTTCTCCAAGCCATGCTCTGCCTCTCCTCGGTCTTCAGCTACATTCGGAGATGTCTGCCTGGCCCCTCGACGCAGATTGAAAGACCCTGTGGCTCACCCCGGGAGCAGACTCGCCTGCCCGTGCTCAGTTACCACCCACGCTGCAGATGAAGTTCAGAACCCAGTCGTGCGCAGGGGTGCGCTCAGCCTCCTGCTCCCCGTCCCAGGGTGGGCAAGGGCTAGTCTAACTCCCATCCTCTCGTGATCTTTCTAGGGAACGTCCACCATTAAACTCCTCTTCTGTTGGTGTCTCACTACTTGCATCATATCCTAGTATTTTTGAAGTTCTTGTGCATATGTACTCGTAGAATAGACCTAAACATAGACTGGACAAATCTGAGTTGAAGTTACCCTGGCTTCTGTACTAGCTATTGCTGTTGTGGTAGATGTTGCTGGCCAGTCTGAGATGTCTGGGGTGGTGAGTTTGTCGGGCCCCCACCGCAGGAGATGGTGGGCTCACCAGATCTCACCACCACCTTATTTCTTGCGAAGTTGTCAGTATAGAGTCCTGCCATGGGAAGGTTTGTGACCAAAAAGGATGAGGGTTTAGGCTCTTGCTGGTGTGTATGTGGGTGGCACAGCATTTCAGGTCCTTGGAGCATTTACCCCTACCCACTGCTGGCTTGAGCCAGTCTTTCCAAACAAATTGGAGACATGGCCCCACTGTCCCAGGGAGTGTGGGTCAGCTGAGCTCTGTCAGGATGTGAACAGGGTCTTTCCTCGGGGAATCTCAAATGCAGTTGGCAGTAAGAGCCCCCTGACCCAGCCTGCCCTTTCCACACTTCTACCAAATGCTTCTGGGCCGTAGGAATGCTGCTGCAACCCACAATCCTGCTTCTGGTAGTGTGGTCTCCATTTTGTACACTTTGTGATTTGTCCAGCTCTGAATCTAATAAAGTATGTAGAATGGAGAAGGCTGCCTTCGCTGCTGTTTGGGACTGGTGCTGCAAGAGCCTGGGCTGTGCCCTGGGCCTGTGCCACAATGTCTTGGGGCTTGCTTGTGCTGCTTCCCCAGCCCTGGGCTGCTTGGGGGCTAGTAGGTGAAAAGGACAAGTGATGCTTTTGTTTCCAGCTGTGCCAGTGCTGCAGCTCCCTGGGGAAAGGAGGATGCTCTGGGCTTTCCTTGCGGCTGCAGCTGGGATGAACTGAACTCGGTGGAGTGTGTCCAGCCCCCTGTAAGTCAGGCTCCTGTGCCCCAGCCAGGCTTAAGAGAATCTTGGTGACCTTTCCTTGTGCGCACCTGAAAAAAACCTCAAAAGCCATTTCCCCTTTTAACTTGGCTTTTGGTGACGGGGGCCGAGGTGGGGGCTGTGTGGGTTAGCTGAAGGAACCAGCAACTGCTGAGCAGCTGGACCTGGCCCTCGGCTCAGCCCCTCTGCCTTCAGTCTGTAAGCAGATGAGGGTGTCCAAGTGGTCATTCTCCATCGGTGGACTTAAAATTTCAAACCCAAACCCCAACCTGTAGTGTCTTGACTGTGGTTTAAAAGCAGAAACTCTGTTTTTAAAAGAGGGAGGATCAAACCCCCAAATCTTCCCAAAGCCTGTTTCCCTGGGCGACAGGACAAGCAGGGGCTGAGCGGGCTGTGGGCTCGTCCCGGCCGCTCCGCTCGCTCCGGTGCCGCTGTCCCGGCCCCGCCGTGCGCAGGCGCGCTCGGGCCCGGACTACATCTCCCGGCGGCCCCCGCTCATGGCGGCCGCCGCCTCCTTCCCGGCAGCGCCCGCCGTCCCTTCCGGCTGCGAGCGGCGGCGGCGG
>VZRO01001068.1:33730-46370 GCA_013397915.1 Daphoenositta chrysoptera | reverse complement strand
GGGAGCGGGAAGGTGCCACCTGTCGCGACAGCGGCGGGGTGTGCAGCGCCGGCGCCGTGTGCCCGCAGGGATCCTGCACGGCAGCGGGGCGGACTTCGAGTCGGTGGAGGAGCTGGAGGAGGCGGTGGGCGAGCTGCTGCGGGAGGTGTCGCAGGACACCAAGGACGACGGCGCCATCAGGGAGATCTGCCAGCGCCTCTTCAACACCCTGCAGCTGTAAGGGCACCCGGCGTCCCCCTCGCACCCCCTCACCCCGCTCACGCACCTCACCCTCCGCCTCCTCTCCGCAGGGACGAGGGCCAAGCCCAGCGCTGCAGCCAGGTGTTGCTGGATGCCCCCATCCAGCTTTCCCAGATCACTGATGGATATGGTGAGTGATGCCCGAGGCTCACCTCCTGCCCTCGGGCTGCTGGAGCTCGGAAAGGCTCGGGGCGTTGGGTGTGCTCACCTGACCTTGGGCAGGGGAGCCTCGGGCTCTCCCTCGCAGGCACACATCTCTTTCTCGTTCTGCTGCTGAGCTGTGGGCAGCAGCGCCCGCAGAGTAAGCTGGGGTGAAGGTGGAGGTGCAGAGATGCCCTTTGGTCCCCTTATCCTGTGAGGAGAGGCATCAGTCGTGCCTGGGCAGGGGTGGTCATTAAGGCAGGGCTTTGCGGAGCCTCCCTGCCACCTGTGCTCACCAACCCCAACCCCACCGTCTCCTTGCAGGCGATGCCAGCGCAGACCTGCTGCCGGGGCTGTTGCTGAAGAGAGGCCAGACCTCGGTAAGTGAGGGCTGTGCCCTTCCTTGTGGGAGCAGCTGACACGTGGGGCTGCAGGTGCCCTGCCCTGCTCCAGTCACCTCGCCCTTGGAGAGCAGCCGAGGCAGGCAGCATCCTGGTTAGGAGTACAGCTGCAGGGGTACTGCTCCTCCTTGTCAGGCTCTCTGTCATTTGGGAAACTCTTGACCTTGGTCTGGTGAAGAGGCTCAACATGAGTTAGCAGCTTATTAATTTGACGAGATCTATTTTGCTGTAATTTCTTAGTGAACTCCAACTTCTGTGAGGACCTTTGGCTCCTACAGCAAGGCCTTTGATTGAGAAAATAGTATATGTCCCTGGATGACATATTGAATATTCAGTGAGGGGTAAAGTCCTGGGTAATGGCAGGATGTGGGGATGTTACAGGTGAGAGCTGCTGTGGGGAGGTTGTAAGCCCAGCTCTAGAGACAGCTGTAGATTGTTGTGATTTGGGAAATAAGATCAGGAGCAGAGAAGTTTGGAAGTAGTTCCACTCCATGACCTGAGGAGATTGGGACATCTGTATTGATGGAATGTGTAGCTGCTCAGGAACAGCCTGGTTTGCCATCTGTGCTGGATGTGCCAAAGTCTGAGCATGGGTGAGGTGCAGTTGTACATCCACCAAGCAAAGACAGCAGTAGCTGTACAGCGTGGGCAGTGTCTTTGCCAGGCTGGTCCCTCACAGAGCTCCCTTTCCATGGGTTAATGTGTTGAGGATGAGAACCCTTCACTTGGAGGCTGAGACCTAACATGATTCCCACGTGTCTGAACGGGAGTCTTAAGCAAAAACTGGCAGCTGTGGATGGTTTTGGCACCGGAGTTGTTGCGGCTGGGTTCGCTTTCCAGCTCTCGTGTCTGCAACTCAAAAAGGGATCTTCAGAAAAATTGGAGATGGTTCAGAGAAGGCCTTGGGAGGCCTGTCAAGCTTTGGAGGACGTGTCTTATTGGGAGATTCAGAGAGCTGGGTATAGTTTACAGAGTGACTCTGTCTGTAGGTGTGGGGTCACAGCTCTAGTAACAAGACGCTCTTCGGTCTGGCATGCAGGTCTGTAACGTGCTCTGCTGCCTGCAGAGTTGCCTGGAAATATCTAGGAGTGTTCTTGGTCAGCCACAAATATTTGACTCGATGCAGGAATAAGCTGGAGTGGGCTGAAAGCCTGGCCAAGACCAGAAGCCAGGTTAAAACACTTGGCGCCTTCTTGCCTTTGGGGTTAATTAAATGCTTTTTGTCTCTGATCCACTGCTCAAGAAGAGTTTGTTCCAAACTGGCTAACGTTTAACGTGTATAGTAGGAAATACCTCGTGGTGCACTTTAAGGGTGGGTGCAGGGTATACCAGAAGAGGCACTGGGATAGCAGGTTTCTGCTGTTGAAGTGACTTGGCTGATCCAAGTCCCTGGAACTACGAAAATTGACTGTATGATAGGGTCAGCCAAAACCTCTGCCTTGCTGAGGCAAAACTTGTGTATGAGCTATTGATTTAGGACTTCATTCCTGAGGTAGTTTCCCGGCCTGATTAGCCTCCTCAAAATACTCTTGAATCTGTCCCAGTTTCCCTGTCCTTCCTCCCTCCCTTTCTTCCAGGCTTGAGAGGTTGATTGATCTTCTTTCTCCCAGAGCTGGGCTTTTGGGGGTTTTGCTGAAGATGCTCTCTCTTCTTCAAACTCTCTGTTCTGTGTCCCAGATGGTGAATGCCAAGAAACTGGAGAAGGCGGAAGCCAGGCTGAAAGCCAAGCAGGACAAGAGGCTGGAGCGGGATTCCCTGAAGTCATCTGGCCCTCCGTGAGTGTGGAGGGCACTTTGAACATCCCCATCCCACTCTGCTGAGCATGGCTGGGACCTGGCTGCACCAGAGCTTTTCCCCTGAGTCCCCTCTCTGTGTTCTGCCCATCTGCAGAGTCCTTGAGGAGGCGTCTGCCAGCCAAGCTTCCAGCAAGAAGGAGACTCGCATGGAGTCATCAGGCAAGAACAAGTCGTACGATGTGCGCATCGAGAACTTCGATGTGTCCTTCGGTGAGCGGTGAGTGCTGGGGGCGTGGGACAGACCCTGGCTGGGGGTTTGGACCATGGGCGATTGAGACTGGATTCAAGAGCAGTTGAAAAATTAGAGGGTGTGGCAAAGATCGAGAAGCAAGGTGGGCACTGACCGTGTTGGCTTTGGGCAGCCTGTAGTGGTTGCTTGTTGAAATACACCAGGGGCAGGTGGCTGCGGGTTATCCCCTCTCCGTCTGACCAGGGACCTGCCTGTTCCCTTGCTTCAGTGTCCTGCTGACAGGAGCAGACCTGAACCTGGCTTTCGGACGGCGCTACGGGCTGGTGGGCAGGAACGGGCTGGGGAAGACCACGCTGCTGAAGATGATCGCCAGCCAGAGCCTGCGCATCCCCTCGCACATCAGCATCCTGCACGTGGAGCAGGAGGTGGCAGGGGATGAGACACCAGCACTGCAGAGCGTGCTGGAGTGTGACACCACTCGTGAGAGCCTGCTGCGGGAGGAGAGGGACCTGACAGCCAAGATCAGTGCTGGCAGGTGAGGTGGTCCCCTGGATTTCCAGCCCTTCTGTGGCCTCTTGACCACGAGGTCTTGTTCTGAGGTCTCTTCCTTCCAAAGAAAGGCTCTGGCAGGGCTGGGCTGCATCTTAGTCCTACCTGGGGAGATCAGCCTCCCCCAGCACTCAAACCCTGACTTGGTGAGTCCCACACACTCCTCTTTTTTCTGCCCTAGGGGAGAAGGGACAGAAGGTGCCAGACTATCGGAGATCTACGCTAAACTGGAGGAGATTGAGGCAGACAAGGCCCCAGCAAGGTGAGACAGCCCTGTGAGCACCACTGTGTGTTGGCATGGCCAGAGCTGAGCAGTGGTTTGGGGTATGGAAGGGTGATGCTGTGGCCTTGGGATCCAGCGTGTGGGAATGGGACATTCCCTGCCGTTCTTCTTGTCTCTTCTCTGTCACAGCTCTGCTGGTTTAGGAATAGTTGAGCTTTCCACTGAAGCTGTAGGGACTTTTTTTGCCCCAGATGGCTTGTATTGTTGCTGCTGCTCCTCTCTGACGTCCCTAGGTTCCTGGTGCCTGGGGAGTGTTTTTGGGAGGGTGGTGGTGGTGTTAGTCTTCCTGGCCAAAGAGAGGAAAACTCCTTGCAAATCCTCTGGGACTTCATGTGGATGCTGTGCCCTGCTGCATTTCCCAGCCAAGTGCTTCTCTTAGGTGTGCAGGGAAGTTTTCCTGCACCAGAATGGCATTAAAATATGTAGCAGAGTTCCCTTGGTGGTCGTGGGTCTGAAACCTCATTCTGTGCTCTGCTGTTGGATGCTGTGCCTGGATTCCAGTTCTCTCCCCTTTTCCCCAGGGCGTCCGTCATTCTTGCTGGGCTGGGCTTTAATGCAAAGATGCAACAACAGACAACCAAGTAAGTTTCCAAACTTCGGGCGCTGAGGCAGTCACGGGGCTGGGGAGATGTTCCAAGAGAGCCCCCAGGCACTGCTGTGGCTGTAAGGAAGAGCAGGGGTCTATTCCTGCCCATCCAATGTGGTCTCCTGCCCTGGGGGTGCCAAACCACCTTCCTGTTGGACCTGTGCTCTGCCTGAAATCTCTCCAGGGACAAGCTGCCTCTGGGTGACAGCAGAGCCAAAAGAGCCATGGGGCAGCAGGGATCCTGCAGGCAGGCAAACACAGAGTGGGTCTGTATTGAACAGTAACCCCTCTTTGCATCTTCTTCTCTCCTCAGAGAGTTTTCTGGAGGCTGGAGAATGAGACTGGCCTTAGCCAGAGCCCTGTTTGCCAGGTTGGTGTCCAGGCCTTCATGCTATGGGGTTAAGCCTCCTTGCTGTCCGTGCTGCGAGGTGCAGGGGTGCTGCCTGGGGGTCCTCTCAACCCAGGCTCTCGGGGTGGGGGGCACTGCAGCTCTGTGTGTGTGGTGAGACACTCTGCACTGACCCTGTGCTTTTTCTGCTTCTGATACCCATGTCTTGTTTCCTTAGGCCAGATCTCCTTCTGCTGGATGGTAAGTTGATACTGTGAGTCCTCCTCTGATACTGCTGGGCCTGCCTGTGCCCTTCCTGGGATTGGGAACATGCCATGGCCTTTATCTGCCTGCTCAAAATAGCCCTGGCCTGGCAGCACAGTTGGCAGCAGTGGCATGGGGGAGTGTGCCTGGGGAGCAGCTCTCACTGTGCTCAGCAGAGCCTTGCCCTGTGCCCCAGCCCGGTGGTCTGCATGTCATCCTGCCCCAAGTTTTGTTCCCTTTCCCTTACCAGTCCCCAGGATGCACCCTGGCTGCCAGCCTGTGCTGGGGGAAGTCCCTTCACTGCAGGGTGTGCCCACCTTGGGTGGGGAATCTAGGTGAGGTGCTGCTGTGGGGCACCAGGGTCTGGGTACCGATATGGAGTGGGGGGAGCATCCCTGCCTGGGGCTCAGCCCCTGTGCACACAGCATCACACCCTGCACACGAGTCCCCTGAGCTGGGGAAAAGGTCCCCACCCAGGCTCTCTTGCTCCCCAATGCAGGTCACTAGGCTTTCCTGTAGGAAAAAAATATAATCCAGGCATCCCCATCCCTCCTGACCTCAGTGCCTTTTTCCCTTCCCTCAGAGCCAACAAACATGCTGGATGTGAGGGCAATTTTGTGGCTGGAGACCTACCTGCAGGTAGGGGGGGGCAGGAGGCCTTGATACAAAGAAAGGTGGGGGATGGAGATGGCCTCACCTCGCTGGGTGGTGGGACCAACCCCTGTGCTCTGGCTTGATGGTGCTCGGGCCTCCCTCTTGCTGTCTCCTCCAGACCTGGCAGTCGACCATCCTCGTGGTGTCCCACGACAGGAACTTCCTGAACGCAGTGGCCACGGACATCATCCACCTGCACTCGCAGCGGCTGGACATGTACCGTGGGGACTTTGAGAACTTCATGAAGATCAAGGAGGAGCGACTGAAGAACCAGCAGCGAGAGTATGAAGCCCAGCAGCAGTACCGTGAGCACATCCAGGTACTGGGAGAAGCCAGTGGAGCTGGGGCATTCTTCTCCCAGCCTTGTCCCTTTCTCTCTGCCTAAAGTGGTTGTATTGCTGCAGGTTTGGCAGTGGAGCAGGGTGGCTGGTGCTGAAGGGGACTTAGGGCTCTCTGAGACTTTTCTCTCTCGCAGGTTTTCATTGACCGCTTTCGCTACAACGCCAACCGGGCGTCCCAAGTGCAGAGCAAGCTCAAGCTGTTGGAGAAGCTGTGAGTGCCTATCCTGCTCCTCTCTGGAGCTGGGAAAGGGGCAGTGCTCATGGGAAGAAATGGAGGTTCCCAGGGTACCTGGCAGACACAGATAGGTTTGGGCTTTTTGAGTGCCTGTCTCTGGTCCAGAGGCTTTGGTTAGGATGAGGTGTCACAGAGCTAAAGACTCTACGTGGGCTTCTGGTGTAGGAGCAGACCCACAGTGCAGAGTGCCTTGGTTATGTGTCTCCTCTTCTTGCAGGCCAGTGTTGAAACCTGTGGACAAGGAATCTGAAGTGATAATCAGGTAAGTGTTCCTTGAGCCATTGTTTGGAGGGCACCTGGCTCCGTTTCTGACATGAGCTTCTCCAGGGTCCTGTCCCAGCTGGGACAACAACCCCTTTGTGTGGGCCAGCTTTACTCTGACAGGGAGCCCAGACAGGTCTCTTCATTCAGGCTGGGTTCCCTCTTGGGGCCAGGGCTGCAGGTCTTTGTTGCCTTCTCATGACCGTCCTTCCCCGAGGCCCTGCATGGCAGGAAGCCCTCCTTGTCACCTGGGGGGTTACAGAGGTTGTTCCAAGGAGTTGGGAGTCTCTGAAGTTCCTGGCCATCTCTCACCTCTTCCTGCCTTCTCAGGTTCCCCGATGGCTTTGAGAAGTTCTCCCCCCCAATCCTGCAGCTGGATGAAGTAGACTTCTATTATGAGCCAAGTCACTACATCTTCCGTTCCCTGTCTGTCTCTGCTGACCTGGAGTCCCGCATCTGTGTGGTAGGTGGGATTGCAGAATCATGGAGGCTGCGAGGGAGAGCTTTGATTATAGGTCAGGTTGCTCACGTCCTTGTCCAGTTGAATTCTGGATGTTTCCAGGGAGGACTATTTCTTCCATTCCGCTGGGTCCCATCACAGCATTTGACCATCCTCATTTTGAGGAACATTGGAACATTTTTCCTAATACCAGTTAGAATTTGTGATTGCATTCTTTCACTGGATGCCTCTGAGAAGAGGATCCATATGTGGCTCCTGTTAGGTGACAGCAGCACGTAGTGGGGGCCTTGCTACATAGGATGGGGCAGCAGACACTGTATGCTTGCAAATGAGGCTGGGACCAGGTAATCCTTAGGCTTGAGGGTGGGGAGGGAATATCTGGCACTGCTGCCAGTGCTGCTTGTCAGTGATAGAAACGCAGCTTCCTGGTAGCTGAAGTCACCATTTATGCTCTGTCCTGCTCCCCCTCATCATCTGCAAAAACTGAAATTCCCTGATCACTGCCCTCTCTCCGAAGTGCCTTCATGGATTTCGCATTCTCCAATGCTGCTGCTGCTTCTCTAGGTTGGGGAAAACGGAGCTGGCAAGTCAACCATGCTGAAGATCTTAATGGGGGAGCTGGCACCAGTCAGAGGGATCAGACATGCTCACAGGTACCTGGTTGGAAGGGCTGGGGAACTGGGAGGAATGGTGCAGCTGGGGGCTCCTGGGCTGTGCTTTGGAGCAGTGGCTGCTTGAGCGACTGGGATGGGTCCAGCACACCCACACGTGTCCCCTTATGGCACTGCAGCTATATATGCTGTGGTTGTAGGGCCTTGTACCAGCTTCCAATCCTTCTTCTCATTCTGCAGAAACCTAAAGATTGGTTATTTCAGCCAGCACCATGTGGATCAACTAGACTTGAACATCAGTGCTGTAGAGTTACTGGCAAGAAAGTTCCCAGGTGAGTTTTTGTTGATCCCAGAAGATCTGAGCTATTGAGGTCTCCTTTGCTGTGCATGGAGGAGCTTTGATTTGTCCATAGTCCTGGGCAGAAGGCTCTGTCCTGTCGGTGCTTAATGGTCACTGGGATAACTCCCCTCATCCAGCTGAGTTCAGGTCACCAGCCCTGAGAAGCAGGGGTAGCTGGCACTCTGCAGATCTCAGGCTGGTGCCAGGTTTTGGGGGCAGATGAGCTGCTTTCCTGCTCATAGCATGAGCACTGTATCCCCCTTTCCCAGCAGCCAAAACCTCTGGTTCCCTTCTCCATTACTTAACCTGCTGACAGGGACTTGGGAGTAGCATCACTTGGTGTCAGTCACCAGCCCTGCAGCCCTTGTCCTGATCGTGTCAGGTTTTCCCTGCAAACCCTTGGCTTGGGAGGGAATTGCCTGGAAGTGCTGCCGAGCTCCTCCCGTTTGCTGGCCTGGCACAGGCTGCCCAGCTGTGGCCCTGTGTCACACCAGGTGTTCCATAGCTGTGTTGTGACGTGATCCTGCAGGGAAGACAGAGGAGGAGTACCGGCATCAGCTGGGGAGCTACGGCGTCTCTGGAGAGCTGGCCGTGCGTCCTGTGGCCAGCCTGTCCGGAGGCCAGAAGAGTCGTGTGGCCTTTGCCCAGATGACTATGCCCTGGTAATTTTCTCCCAAAAGCTGTTAATTTTTGCATGGCTTCATCCCTGGAGCTTGCTTCACCAGGAGGAAGGCAGGCACCCAGGGACTTTGTGCTACCCCACGGAAGCCTTGTCCTTGGGGGTTTTTATGGAGAGGGAGGTTGTCACCCTGGGGAGACTGTGGAAGGAGGCAGGTGGTTTTCTCCCACTGCTTTGGGCTCACAGGGATGAGGTGTACCTGGGGCTGGGCAGTGCTGATCTTGGGGCCAGGCACATGCCAGTGGCTGTGGCTCTAAGCAGCTTAAGCAGAAGTCAGAGTACAGACCCAGCCTGAGTCTGTTTCAGTGCATCCTCAGAGCTGTCTTCTCTTCCAGTCCAAACTTCTACATCCTGGATGAGCCAACAAATCACCTGGACATGGAGACCATTGAGGCATTGGCAAAGGCACTGAATAAGTTCCGGGTAAGGTTTTCCCAGCAACATCTGCTGTTTTTCTAATGCTTCTTGCAGCCTCCAGCTCAATTTACTTGGTATCTCAGCCAGAGGTGGATGGTGAAATACCAGCAGTGATTTCAAGTCTAGGACAGAATTTGGGAAATGAATCACATTTCTGCCTTAGCCATCCATTCTGGTGGATTGTTTACTTGCAAGCTTTGGCCAGGAGTGGCTGAAAGAGGCAGTCCCAGCCCAGAGAGCACCTTGTCCCATCCTCACTAGTCGCCTACACTTTGTGACTTCTCTTGTGCTGTGTGCAGCTCCCAGCCCTGCCTTGGGGCTGCTCAGATCTTCTTTAGGCACGTTTTATGCCTGATCTCCAAAGACTCAACCTCTAGATACCACTGTGATCAACCTGGATCTCACTGGTTTTTGCTCAGGTTGGGGCAGTTTTCCTGTGAAAGAAAAGCTTAGCTGAGGTTGCTCAGGGCCTTACCCAGACAGCTTTTTGCTGTTACTGACTTTGTGTGGATTTTCCATCCTTGAAGTTGTTGGAGACCTGGAGAGCCAGTAACAAACCTTGCACTTGCCTTCTGAGATATTGTTAAATGTGTTACTGCTGCACATGGCTCCTGCATAGGTGATCTGTCTGTCCCCCTGAAGGAAGGAAAGGCTGGGATGAGCTCCCTGCCAGTAAAATACTGTTAGGTTTTCTCTGGAGCAGATGGAAACCTGAAGTGCTGGGCACGGGCTGGGCAGAGGCACAAGGTCTCCGTGCCAGGGGCCCTGGGTTGCGCTGCACTAAGTTCCCAGTTCTCCCCGTTGTGTGTTGACAGGGTGGCATAATCCTGGTGTCCCACGACGAGCGCTTCATCCGCCTGGTGTGCCAGGAGCTGTGGGTGTGTGAGAACGCCACCGTGACACGCATCGAGGGTGGCTTTGACCAGTACAGAGACATCCTGAAGGAGCAGTTCCGCAAGGAGGGTTTCCTATAAGGGAGGTGGGAGCCGGACTGCGCCAGGGGCTGGAGGGCAAAGCTCGGCCACCTCGGCATCCATCCCAACTGTGCCTGGCACAGCGCCGAGGACGCTGCTGCCCACATGGACCGTCAGCCATGCCATCAAACTGCCACCTGAACTGCTCTCCCCTCCCGGGGCCGGGTGGAAGGACAGCGCCGGAGCAGGAGTCTGGTGTGCGTGGCCAGGGGCACGCCGGGGGCTCTGCCGCTGGCCAGGGCTGTGCCCAGCACTGGGCACACTGGGAAGGCTGTGCCTGGAGCTGCTGCTGTGCCGAGAAGGAGGGAAGGCAGAGCTTCCTGACCCTCGGTTTAACTCCGTGCTCTGCAGGGCAGAAGAGCTGTTCTCCGTGTTTCTTCACTTCACCCTCTGCCTTTTCCTTTCTTTGTTTTTTTTGTTTAACTGCCTGAGCACTAGTCCGGCTCCATGACATGCCACTGTCCTCCCTGCTGCCTTCGAGGGAAACGAGGCCTTTGCTGCTAAAAGTGACCCCCGCCTCTTCCCCAGCCCCCTGATGTTGGGGCTTGCTTACGTCTGTAGTGCCGAGGGAGCCAGAGCCCAGCTCTCCTGGGCGTGCTCCCTGCTCCTTCCCCTGTGCTGCTGCCGGTGCCGCCTCGCTGCCTGCCTTGCCTTTGAACCGGCCCGGGGGTGGGCTGCCCTGGGGTGGGCTGCCCGGCATCCCTCCCTACCCACCCACACAGAGGTTGTGGTGTAAATAAACCAGGACGCAGTGGGTGCAATGCTCTCCTTTCCTTAGGGGGCTGTGGGCCTTGATTTTGGGGGAATGTTGTCCTACTGTTGCCCCAAACACAAGGCTGGTGAGGGGGAGATGCTTTCCAGATGATTCTCTCTGAATTGAATGGCAGCTCTGTGGTGCAGGTGAGGCTGGGACCTCCTGGATGGAGCGTGCCAGTGTCCCACTGAGCAGTGAGGGGCCACAGGCCACCTTTGGGGGCATGGAGCTGGTGTGAGGCTGGGGTTGGATGTCAGCTCTGGAGGGAACCAGATCCGGTTGTGGTTTGCAGGGGGAAACAGGCTGAGGGTGGGCAAGAGTAAGGGGCCAGAGCTTTAAATTATATTGAGCAGGGTGAGGGGATGTATTTCTGGGTGTCTGAGAGGAACCAGGAAACACCAGCACTTTAGGAAGCAACAGGGTAATACCCATAAATCGTCTCAAAGGAATCATTAGGCAGGGCTCCTCCCAAATGGTGAAGAGGCCCATAGCCCAGCTGAAGTGTCTCCACACCAAAGCATACAGCATGGGTAACAAGAGGAGTTGGAAACCATGGTGCAATTAAAAGACTATGACATAATTGCTATCAAAGAAACAGCGAGACACATCACACAGCTGGAACACTACAATGGAGCGTTACAAGATTTTGGAAGAGAGGATGGGAAGGAGGGGCAGGGGTGTTGGACTCTCCTAAGGAAGGGACAGATAGTGAAGAGCTGCCTCTGAGTAACAGCCATGAACAGGTTGAGAGTCTGTGGGTAAAAATCAAGGACAGGACCAGCAAAAGACAGCCTGTTTTTGGGGTCTACTACAGGCTGCCTGGTTGGGGGAATCTGCTAATGCAACTGCCTTGCTTCAGATAACATTGGCAAACTTGCTGTATCTTCGAGTTCTGCGTCCAAGTTGTTTAGGAAGATTTTAAGAGCATTGGCCTTAAAACTGAGCTCTGTACAGAACCCCGCCAGTGACCTGTTGCCAGTCTGATGTCACCCCATTCACTATAACCTGACCCGTGAGCCAGTTGCTCACCCATTGCATGACATATTTATCCATCTGTGTGCTGGACATTCTGTCCAGAAGAATTCTGGAAGAGACAGTATTGAAAACTTTACTGAACTCCAAATTTTGTATCAAGGCTTCCCTTGATCAACTACTTGAGTTATTTTGTCCTTAAAAGAAATTAAGTTTCTCAAGCAGGGTTTTCCCCTCATTAACTTGTGCTGGCTGTTACTGATGCCTGCGTTGTCCTTCAGGCATTTTTTAGTAACTCTCAGAATAATCTTCTCCATAATTTTACCAGGCACTGAAATGTGACTGGCAGGCCTATAGTGCCCAAGATCATCCTTCTTGCCCTTTCAGAAAACTGGGAAAGTGTTTGCCAGTTTGCAGTCAACTGGGACCTCTCCAGGTTCCCGTGGCAGTTCAAAAATCATTGAGAGAGGTCTCATGATGACATCCACCAAGCTCTTTGAGTACTCTTGGATGAATTCCATAAGGCCTCATTCGCCATCCCTATAAAGGGATTCAGCTGGAACAAGTTTGGGATTGACTGTGAGTTTATCATTCTCACAGCCACGTTCCTCCAGCTCAGGCACCCCTAGAGCCCATCACTGGTGTTGAAAGCTGAAGTGGAGAAAGCATTTAACATCTCTGCCTTGTCTATGTACCTGCTTGTGGGGTGCCCATCCTCATCCAGTAACAAGGATATGTGCTTTCTGGGATGGCTTTTGCTGTCGACATATTTTAAGAAGAGCGAGAGTGACTTTACACAGGCGGATAGGGATGAAAGAAGGGGCCATGGCTTGAAACTGAAAGAGGGGACACCTATATAGGATATTGGGATGAAATTCCTCCCTGGGAGCGTGGAGAGGCGGAGGCGCGGGTTGGCCGGAGCGGCTGTGGATGCCCCAGCGCTGGAGCCGTTCCAGGCCGGTGGGACGGAGCAGCCCGGTGCGGTGGGTGCCGGCCCGGCCCCGGCGCGCGGGGGCCGTTCGGACGCGGTGTTCCCCCCGCGCCCCAACATTCCCTGAGCCGCGACCCCGCGCGGGCGGGGGCGGTGCCTCGGCGTTGCCGTTGGCGGCGGCGGGTCCGGGCGAGTCCGGCCCGGCTGCGCCCCCGTGCTGGGCACCGGGAGGG
>VZRO01001068.1:8556-26668 GCA_013397915.1 Daphoenositta chrysoptera | reverse complement strand
CATCCCCGCCCGTGGGCAGAGGTCTGAGCCTCTCGGGCACCACTGTGAAGGGACAGGCTGACCTGACGGGACCCCGCCGAGCCCTGGTGGTCCAAGATGATCTGAAGCGCCACGTCCCACCGCCAGCAGACCCTCGGGAGAAAGGCGACAGCAAGAAGCCGGAGCAGCGATACCCACCCTGGAGCACCCGCTGTGCGGCTGTGCTGCCGTGTGAGGAGGGTCGCGGGGATGGCACAGCACGGCCGAGACAGCCGCACCTCCGAGCCTGGCAGAGGGCTCGGCGGCCGTGCAGGAAGCAGAGGCACGCCTCACCCGCACGGGAGTTTCGCGTTCCCCAAATCCAGGCAGTTTCGTTTTCCCCAGCGAGCCTGGCGCCACCGAGCGAGCCCCGGCGGAGAGGCTGCTGCGAGATCCCCCGCGGGCCCGCCCGCGCCTGTGAGCCCCCGTCATTTTCTCCTGCCGAAAGCAAATCCAGCAGCCACCAGTGTGTGGCCTGGGTCTGTGTCAGAGACAGCCCCACAGGGGCTTCCAGCCCCCCATCTACCTCTGCCAGCATCCTGGGAAGATTTCAGTCAGGCAGGCTGAAGTGCTGGCGGCATTCCCAGCCCCTCTCCCCAAGGATCCCAGATGTCTCCACCAGCCATCTCTATCTCTGCTCATGTGTTGTTTCATTTCCTCCCTCCAGGCCCTCTGTAACTCCCTACAGCCGGGCAGAGCAATATTACACAGGTTAAGCCAAAGTGTGCCTGATTTTGACCAGAAACACCACTGGCACCTTCATTCTCCATGACTACCCATCCTCACGGTTTGGTTTAGTTCTTGCTTATTAAGGAGCAGCTAAACAGAACGCCCCTGTCCCTCTCCCTGCAGGCAAACCCACTGCCTGTGTAACCTTCAGCAGGGTCTGGGGAGCTGCAGCTGCATTGAGTGCAATTGCTGCCAGCCTGGGTTTTGGGTTATTTCCCAAAATAACTAAACTCACACTAAATTCACAGGGCTTGTCAGCAACTCGGGAGCTGAGAGCATCTGTAAAAGCTCTGTGGCCTGTGCCCCCTCTAGCAAGCCCTGTCAATGGGTGATAATTCAGCTCAAGGAACAGGTGATTTGGGGATAAATACCCAGATCCTGATTGGTCCCTTGGGTTATGCCACGGCTGCTGGTGAGCTGTTACTGGGGTGTGAGGATGCTGAATGGAGCCATTGGGCTGAGCTGGGCCTCTGTTTGCAGGGTTTAACACATGCCTGAGCTCAGCACTCTGCTGAAAAGCAATGCCAAGCTCTCCAGGTCTATTTGTGTCTGTGATGAGCTGCTGTAGGGAAGCTGTGACAGTGCAGAGCAGGGACACAAACACCTGATGCCTGATGCTGCTGGGAGCAGACTGGGATGGAGCCCTTCTGTGTCTCCTGGTGAAGGTTGCCAGCGTGCTGGGGAGACTCAGCTGTGTCCCCAGCGCTGCACATGCCGCTGTTATTCACCTGCTGTCACACCGGGGCGACGTCTGACGCTGTGGGCTGGCCAAGCTCCATCACCCTGACTGGTGGCACTGAACCAGTGCTTGCATTTGGACGCTTTTCCTGCAGCTCAGCTTGGCCTAGAAATGATATCTCAGAGAAAAATCAAAGCTTGTGGGTTTTTTCTGGGGCTGGAGTGGCTGCGGCGCTTGCTGTGACGATGGGAGCGGGAGTCCCGTGCACGTCGCAGGCTCTGTGGATGTGTTGTGGTGTGCGGGGCCTCCAGCAGCTCCCAGAGCTGGCGGCTGTCACGGGGGGATAACACATGGATTAGCATCCTTCTCCTGTGGTCGTGAAGGAGAGGGAAGGGGAGCAGCTGCACACTTCAGCTCTCCTCTCTGCGCAGGGAGGGGAAGTGATTTGCCATGGGGCATCTCACAGGGGGGAGGGAATGGCTCAGAGTGCTCTAGCAAGGGCCCTAGGGATGCACAGAGTGCCTCTTGGCCAGATAATTGTTGATTAAAGCTCAGGGTGAGGGGTCAGGAAGGAGGAGCGTGTCTCACGCTACCGTGTGCAGCAAAGGGCGTCTTCCACCAAGATTTCCCTCCGTTGCTCCTGCTGTCACCTGTGAAACCTGTGTCAAGGAGCTGAAGCTGCAGTGGCATATGGGTCAGCTCAGAGGTGAGATCTAAAAATACCTGCTGAGGACTGGGGACTGCTCCCCTCGTGGTGCTGCTGGATTTTTCTGCCCCAGTTTGTGCCTGGACTGGCTCCAGGTTCGGTGTGGCTGTGACAGTGGGTTCTGTGGTGCAGGAGGTGGGGGGGACTCCTCTCTGTGTGCTCTATAAAAAGACCTGCAGCAGCACAGTCCTATCTATAGCACAGGGAGCTGCCTGGGAAAGGCAGGGCAGGGATTAGCCCAAATCTGATGGATTTCTCTGGCCCTGCTTGGGAACGTGGGGCTGTCAGTGGCTGAGGGATTCCCAGTGCACCCCGGGCTGTGAGATCTCCCTGCCAGCAGACATGTCCTGACTTTGCTGGGATTTCCTGACTGTCTGCACCTTCCCCAGGGGGGCTTGTTGTCACACTTGTCACCCAAAAGCTGGGCTGTCCCTGAATCCCCCCTTCCCAGCTCCTCAGGGCTGTGATTTCACTGCAGCACATGGAGGCTGATGAGGACAGCCCAGTGGAACCCCAGGACATCTGGGTTTGGGGTGGATATTCAGCATCTACCTGCTCCCAGTCATTTTGTGGTGGTCTCAGGGCAGCTGAGACCTTTCCTAGTGAAGCAGGTTGTGACACTTGTGGCCCACGTTATTTGTACTGGAGAGTTCAGCTGGCTGATGGGGGCTATTTTGCCTCATGATTTCTTTGTTGGGGGGCACACAGGGGGTGGTTACATGTCCCAGTCAGACAAACCCCATGGTTTTCCTTGCTGCAGCATCACCAGGGTCTCACACGCAGGGGTCTCACCAGTACCCCAGTTTGCCTGGACATTGCTATTCTGTGGGTGCAGAGCAGCCCACAGCCATGGACTCTACTCTAGACCGGTGTCTGTCACTCTCTGGGGGTGTTGGCTGTCCCCTGAGACCCCCAGCGTTCCCCGTGAGAGCATCCCCCGGGGTGCCGGTACTAGGGAGTGTGTCTCTTTAATGAGGCTGGGCTTGGAGCAGCTCTGCTGCTGGCACAGGGAGTGAGGGATGGAGCGAGGGCGGTGAAGGAGCCAGTGCCAGAGAGGGAGCCTGCAGCAGGGAGAGGCGGGGAAGGACCGCTCATCCCCCGGGTACCGCAGCTGCCCAGACCGAGGGACAGGGAAACACATCCCCAGGGAAGAGGGCTCTGCAGAAGGCAGGGACCCAGCGGGTGCTGAAAGGAGCCTGCAGCCTCTGTGTCATCCTCATCCTCCTCCTCCAGGTAAGGACCAGGGGCAGGCAGGGCAGGGACCACGGTGGCCTGGGACCCTGAGGGTGTCCTGCAATTCCTCGGTGTCCCAGGGTTGCGCATCTGCTGTCAGGGCAGCTCTGGGTCGTAGGAGGGGTGAGAGGTGGAGATGAGACAGCAGGGCCACAAAAGTGCTGAAATCACCATCCGGCAGGGACCGGGCAGGGCTGGCTCCAGTAACTGCTGGGAACATGCTCCAGGTTATCAGCAACCAGTCCCTGGCCCATGCCACAGCTGTCCCGTGGTGGAGGACACGGGACCCTTCTGTGGGGCTGCCCTGCCAGGATTTGCCTTTGTCAGGGGAAATCCACGGGGCTGAGACTTTTCTTTTGGGGGGGGGCCTGTATTAGGGTGCATTGATGGCAAGTAACTCCTGTTCCCTGGTGCAAGGACAGGTTTTTCCAGGGGTTTCAATGGCTCTGGGGAGATGAGAGCAGCAGCTCAGGTCCTGGAGGGGGTGGTCCTGGACGTGGTGTCGGAGTCAGGGTGTGAGTGCCAGCTTGCACGCGCGTGTGCAGTGGACTCTGCTCTCTGTTCCCACTCCCCAGCAGCCAAAGCAGGAGGCACCACAGGCTGGAGACAGTCCTCTGCCCCATCCAGCAATTCCTTTCCCCTTCGCTCCTCTTTGGGCTCTCTGAAGTGGTGTGTCCCATGGGTGTAGGGCAACATCACCATCACCTCCTGGCTCCATGGCCTTCTCCGTGCTCCAGGTGTTGGGATGGATCCTGCTCTCCTGCCCTTGTGCATGGGGTGTCTCACAGGGAGGGGAGGCGAGGGAAGCAGGGGGTAACGCAGGTGAGTAGGAGGGTCAGCAGTGGCTCCTCACTCCAGGCACTCTTGCAGAGGCTTGGGCTCCTCTCCTTCCATCCTTTCTCTTGAACCTGCCTGTGTATCTGTCACCAATGGAAATTTCCGCTGGGTTTGCCTGTCTCGGGTTTGGCCTCTTCCTTCCCCCGGACTGTGCTGAACCCTGGCTTGGGTGGCTGTTGCTGCAGCAGGTGAAACTCTGACAACTCCCCAGGCAGCTCAGCAGGGTCCACTGGGCTCAGGCACCTGCCTCCCTGCAGCAGCCTTGCTGGAAAACTCAGCCTGCCCACAGGCGAGAAGAGAAACATTGATTTATTCTGACCTAGGGAAGAGTCAGCTCCTTCTCGCCTTCACAGACGGTTTTTAGCTGCTGGCACAGAGAGCTGCCCCCAGCCTGCTGGAGCCCTTTTATATTGGGGTTGTTGCTGGTTAAACCAGCTCCTGCAGGCAGTAGGTGGAGGGGAGGAAGAAGAGAGGGCTTTGAAGGCACTGAAAATCGTGCTGGGGATGGGGAGAGGGCTGGGCACCTGTTGGTGATGCCACGGTGGCATCTGGGGACAAGTTGCTGCCCCAGGGAAAGAGGACGAAGAGGCTGGGGTGAGGACTATCAGGTCTGGTTTTATTCATCACCACGGGGCTTAGAGCAGCCAGCACGAAGCGTGGCAGGGCCAGATGGGGCCTGTTTACTCTGTGAGGGTAAATGTAAAGAGAAGTGATAAAAAGCAGCCGGGACGGCTTCTCCAGTAAGTCCCTGGTAAACAAGCTGGCAGTGACCCGGCCGACAGGCGGCACGGCAAATAGCGGGCACGTTGCTGAGCATTAAACTGGGCGTCTTGGGAACAAATTAAACAGCTTTGGGGAGAAAGATGTCTTTAATGGCTCAGTGTGGCTGGGTTGGAGGCGTCCTGGTCTCCAGATCCCGTCTGGGTGCTGTGGTCAGGAACCAGCTGTTGATGTTCCCAGCTGTGGAATAGCCAGTGTGGAGGAACAGCAGGCTGTGCAGGGACCCTGTGCCTCCTCACGTGCTGGGAGCGCAGTTTGGGGGGCTCAGCAGTGTGCGCAGCATCCTGCACAGAGGATGGAGAGTTGGTGATGATGGGGCGTGGTTGGGTGGCCAGGAGCTGCCAGCATAACCCTGCAGTGCCAGTTGAGCAGGTAAATGGCTCTCCTCTGCTGTAATGGACTGCTTTTCCTGGGATGCAGCCACTTTGCTAATGCACTTCTGTGCTTCTCCAAGGCTCCCTGCTTTGTGCCAGCCGGGAGTTTGGTGCCGGTGCTGCCTCCAAGAGCGGAGCCCTGCTCTGCTTTCAAGGATGCTCTGTGAGAGGCACTCTGTGACCACACGCCGAGGGCACCCCGAGCCTCCCATTACCCATGTTCTTATGAGCTGTTCCCAGGATGAAGGCCACTGGATGGGGGCACCAGATGGCTCACTTGTACCTGGCCTTGTCCTTGCCCCGGGCACACCGTGTGCTGGAGCACCAGCACAGGCGTGGGGCGGGGGCCTCGCTGCTGCTGGGTGGGGTGTGCTTGGGGCAGGCAGGGGATACAGAGCTGAGGTGCAGACCCGTGTGTGGCACAGACCCCTGCACACTGTCCCCGGATCCACACAGCCAGGGCTAAGGCTGACACGAATGTTTTACACAAATATTTGGTGGCACAGGGTGGCCTGATGTTGGAGAGATGCCTTGACCCGGGACAATTGTTTCTGCTGCTGCTCCTGGGTGTTTTTCCCAAGGGGGAGAAAGGTGCGGAGTGGGTTGGTGCTCTGGCTGGAAGGCATCCCCAGCTACCTCTCCTCCTGCCAAAGGGTGGGACTCCAGACACATCTGTTTCTGGGCAAAGAAGGTGATGATCATCCACTTGTCGGGCTCCACCCTGCAGTGCATTCCCCTCTGTGCTGTTCTTCCGTGCAGCACTGACCTTGTTGTTAATTATTAAACCCCCAGCAAACACTGCTCGCTGCTTTGTCCTAGTTACACTCTGGGCTTCTCACCCTTCTGGTTGGCTTTTTTTTAAACAAATTACCCTGGTAACCTCTGTGGATGAATGGAGATGGCAGTAGCAGACGCTCCTCTCCCAGCCAGTGCAGGAGATGGCCTGGGGAGGCTCTGGAGCTGCTCTGGGGTGGCTGAGAGATGGGCTGCTTGGGTTGACCATTATCCACTCTGTCCAGGAGTCCCTGCTTGTCTGCCTGGGCTTGGGGCTTTCATGTAACCACTGCCCACAGGAGTTTTGTTGCCCTCTCTGTGGGCTCCTGTCGCTCCAGACCTGGTTTGCAGGTGGGCTGGGGTCCAAGAAGAGACATGGGTCCAGGTCCATGTGTTCTGTGGATGCTGAAGAGCAGCACGGGGTGTGGGCAGGCTGGAGACCTGCTCCCCCTTGCAGGCTGGGCAGATGGAAATGGCTTGTGGGCAGAAGCCCTTCCAGCATACCCCATCCCTGAGCATCCAGTGCCTGCCTTCCCTCTGCTCACAGCTGCCCACTGAGGGACCATGCCAGGCCTCTACACCCTCTCGTCCTGGGAGGCTCTGCCCCTGAAGAGCTCCACGGTGAAGGCTTGTGCCAATGGATACTCCCTGAGCATCACTGCTCACCTCACGTACACCAACCCCCACAAGGAGCCTGTGGAAGGTAAGGGAGGGCTATCAGGCCTAGCAGGGACCCAGGCTGCCTGCACAGCCCCCCAAAACCCCTGTGCTGGAGAGCATCCTGTCTCCAGCCCGCCCGTGTCCTGGCCCCCAAACCTTGCTCAGTTTGGGGAGCAAAGGCAGAGGCCAGCAGAGATGGGGCCACTGTCACACACTGTGGGCAGAAGGAGAGTGAGACTGAGCAGATTCCCATCACTGAGGAAGAGAGGGGTTTCATCCTCCCTCTGGGTTAGGAGGCTCTGGTTTGCTCCTGTATCTCACTCGCGTGCATCTCAGTCGTGCTGCGAGTCAGGCAGGTTCTCAGCGGGGCTCCCAGGGGCTGTTCCGTGCCACAGCAGTGGCCGTGCCCGGATCTGCCTCGGGGCTCTCTCCTGCCTGCAGGCATCTTCATCTACCCGCTGGAGGAGTCGGAGGTGGTGGCCGGCTTTGAGGCAGCAGTGGGCAGCCGGCGGGTGACATTCCAGGTCCAGAACCGGCACCGGGTGCAGGACTGCTGCCTCCAGTGCAGCCCCAGCCCCAGCCGGCTGCACCGCTGTGCCAGGGGTGAGTGCTGTGGCATGGGTGATGCTGCTGGCTGTTCCTGGCCTGGAGGCTCAGAACGGGCAGGGGTGAAGTGTGAGGGAATATGAGGGGCTGAGAGCCCCTGCCAGGCCACCCCAGTGCCTGGGGGCTCTCTGGGGCTGGAGATCTCAAAGTCTCCTTTCCCCTCCCTCCACCTCTTCTGGGGCTCTGCTATTATTTGCACGGCCTTCATGCCAGCTGTGCTCTGCTGGCACCTTTAGGAGCAATTAGGGCCAATAATGACCTCCTCCACAACCCCACGTGCCTCGCTGACCTTCCCCTATCTCTCATCCTTCTCCCATCCAGGCCACCTTGTCTTGGATGAGGATGTGGAGCGCTCCACCTTCATCATTGTCACTGGCACACTGTGCCCCTCGGAGAGCCTGGCCGTCACCCTGGGCACAGTGCAGGAGCTGCCCACGCTGCCGGACGGGGCCCTGCGCCTCCTCCTGCCCCCCATCCTCACGCCCCACGTCCCCGCCGACCCCGAGAGCGAGCCGGCAAGCTTGTGTGACGACAGGTTGGCCCTATGGTGATTTTCATGGCTTCCTCAGTCTCTGCCATCCCAGGGGGGCAATGCCAATGCTGGGCGAGCAGGGTTGGGGGGCAGGAGCCATCACCCGCTCTCCCCTTGCAGCCCCACCAGCTGTTTTGGGGGGCCAGGTGCCCGGAGCCAGTCACCCACTGTGGCACCTGTGGAGAGCGTGGACGTCTTTCGGGGACGACCCTACAACCCTTTTCCTTACGAGTTCGCCTTCGAGCTGCTGGTGAAGGGCCCCTGCTTGCTGGCAGGTAAGGGAGTGGCTTGGATGTTATCAGTTGGTTTTGTAAAACCTCCTCAAAATGTGGGTGGTGTTCCCTGGTCCCTCCATGCTTCTAGCAGGATGTGAGGCCCTGTCCCCGGGCTTCCTCTTGCACTCCCTACAGGTGAAGAAGCCCTTTTCCCATTCCATCCCTGGGGCTGGGACCCCTCAAAGTCACCCTGCCTGTGGCTTTGGGCAGCTTTAGGTCAGCAGCCTCCTTCCCTGGGGTGATGTGGTGGACTGGAGAGAGGATGGGTGAGGAGGGGAAGATGGCTTGTTGGTGGGGACATGCTCCTGGCTGCTGGCCCAGTCAATCCCATTAGCTCTGTCAGGAACAAGCCACTGCTGTGGAGCCTGGTGGGTGCGGGGCTGAGGAGGGGGTTTGTGAGGGACTTCCCTGCTGCCTTCCCTCCTCTGCAGGGCTGGAGAGCCCATCACATGCCCTGAGAGCCGACGCCGACCCCTGGGCCAGTTCTGCCACCACCACTTGCGTCACCCTGGCCGAGCCCCACCACTACGACAGGGACCTGGAGATCATCCTCTACCCTTGTGGTGAGGGGAGATGGTGCCTGTGGGGGGTTTGAGACATCACCCCAAAAACATCCAGAGCATCCCCAGCCCCTTGTGGCACAGGGTAGCTCGAAACTCTCCTGTACCCCCAGAGCCCCACAGCCCCCACCTGGTGATTGAGGATGGCACCATGACGTACCCTGAGTACGAGGCGCACATCCGCAGCCGCCGGGACTACGTGCGGATTGCCAGGAAGGACAGCAGTGGAGAGAGACAGGTGACAGGGCATGGCCACTGCTGCCCCCGCCAGGAGGAGGAGGAGGAAAGGGGGAGGTGGTGGGCTGTGGGTGAGGAAGGTCTTGGCGCGGTCCGGGGGGGGTGTGAGAAAGCCTCTGACCTGCCTGGCTCGCAGGTGGCTTTTGTGCAGAAGCGTTTCCACAAGGACATCTTCCCCAACCCCGTGCTGATGCTGAACTTCTGCCCGGTTGTGGAGGGCGTTCCCGGGGACCTGCAGAGCGTCACCCGCGAGATCCTCTTCCTCATTGACCGCAGCGGCACCATGAGTGGCCCTGACCTTGACAAGGTCAAGGTGAGGCACGGCCATGGGTCCAGGGGTGCTCCCTGGGTGGCCAGTCCTTAGCAGCTGTCCCTGGTCCCTGCTGTCACCTCAGGAGGCTTTGCTGGTGGCCCTGAAGAGCCTCCCGTCAGGAACACTGCTCAACGTCGCCAGCTTCGGCGCTGACATCAAGCCGCTCTTCCCATCCAGTCGCCTCTGCAGCAACGTGAGTATCACGGGCAAATCCTGGGTGTGCACTAGCCCCTCTTTGTCCTCCTCCAGCTCCTTGGCTCAGGGTGGGGGCTGGTGAGCCAGGGCACTGCTGCAAGTCCGGCTCTTCGCGCGGGCAGGAGACCCTGCGGCGTGCCTGCGAGCACCTCGGCGGACTGCGGGCAGACCCTGGTGGCACCAACCTGCTGGCAGCCCTGGGCTGGGCGCTGGCACAGCCCCTCCACCACGGCTACCCTCGCCAGCTGTTCCTCTTCACCGGTGCGGCAGCGGGCAATGCGAGCAGGATCCTCCGGCTGGTGCGCAGGCAGGCCAGCACCGTCAGGTACGGCACCGGAACCGCAGCAGGTCTCAGCGTTCTCCAAATTCCCTGCGCTGTTCCCACTGATTTCTCCTTATGCAGCCTCAAATCTCATTTGCACCTGCCCCAAGGGTGTCCTTCACCCATCACATCCCTCAGCCCATCGGCTCCGCTCTTCCTGGGGTGCCCCAGCCCAGCACGCAGCCAGGGCAGCACTCTGGCTGCCAGACACCCCTGCCCATCGCTGCTAAAGGGCTCACCCCTGGGTTTGCCAGCCCCCAGCCCCAGCCCAGCCGTGGCTTTCCATGCCCTGGCTCTCCTACAGGTGCTTCCCCTTTGGCGTGGGCCCGCGGGCGTGCCGGCGGCTGCTGAAGGCCATGGCCAAGGTGAGCCGGGGCCGTGCCGAGTTCCTGAGTCCAGCCGAGAGGCTGCAGCCCAAGGTAATGCCCGGGCAGGGGCATGGGGGTCACTGGGGACACTGCTGTGTCTGACACCGCCTCCGCTCCCCACGCCAGCTGATCAAGTCCCTGAAGAAGGCGATCGAGCCGGCCATCAGCGACATCACCATCGACTGGTACGTCCCCGACAGCATGGAGGCTCTGCTCTCGCCCACGGAGCTCCCGGCCCTGTACCCCGGTGACCGCCTCGTCAGCTACTGTGTCCTCTACAGCATCGCCCGCTTCGGCGACAGGCGCCCACCGGTACGACCGGCACCGGCCTGGGGAGGAGAGCTCGGTCCCACTGCTACCGGCTGCTCCCCAGGCTGGGGGGCTGATGGTGGTGTCCTCTCTCTCCTAGGGCCAGGAAGGGGCTCGCCAGAGCTCCCGGGGCTCAGCCTTTCTCTCCCAGCAGGAAGTGCCCAGTCCTGGGGAGAGCCGCCAGCTGCCCCAGAGCAACCCAGGAACTGGGGATGCCTCCCTGGAGCTTTTTGCTGGAAGTACAGAGGTGTCAGAGAGGAGTGAGTGGGGTCCAGAGCTGGGGCGGGGGGCAGCCATGGGAGCCATGGGCTGACAGGGTGTGTGCTCACTGGGCAGGTATTGATCCTGTTTCTGGGGGAGACATCTGGAAGAGGATTTACCAGCCCTCCTACATCCAGGAGCAGTATGTCCTGACACACTGCTCCGTCAGCACCGACCGCAGCCAGGGGCTGCTCTCCCGCAGCTCCACCAGCAGCGAGTCCACTGGCTCCCGGGATGTGGCCCCCGAGGGTGGCTCCTCGGCCCCTGGGGCTGATGTTGCCTCCCAGCAGGGCCAGAAGAGCCTGTCCCTCTGTGAGTCCTCCACCAAATCTGCCCCACTGCCCTCTGCCCCGGCTGTCACCAAGGTAAGGATGCCAAAGGGTGCAGGGGCTCATGGTGTGGGGGTTGTTCGTGGCTTAGCTGGGGTCTCGCTGCCCTGTTGTGCCCAGGCATCTGCCCACTGGGCTGGGAAATGGAGTGCTGTAGCCTGGATTTTAAGCAAGGATCAGCAATGGATGCCATCAGGATGTTCCTTGAGTGGTTTTGCCCTACTGAAGTGGGACAGCAGGGATCCAAGCAGCTGGTCCCTCAGTGTCCCTGGCCAGCAGTCAGCTGGGTGTCTAACAGACACTGAGCCAGCTCAGTGACTCCTTGATGCTGCAGAAGCCAAATGAAAATAGCTGGGCTGGCATCACGTAACAAATCTGTTGAGCCAGAGAGGAAGGGCCGGCTGGCTGGGCTCCTGCCTGGCTCCTTTAGCCCTCAGCCAACGCTGCCAGACCCTTCATTAGCAATGGGCCACATCCCTGCTGCTTCATACCTGGGTTTAAAACCCAGCCGGGTCGCTGGGATGGGGAAAGGCAGCAGCCCTGGTGACGATGGCCCCAAGGCTGGGTGAGGCCAGCTGTCACCCAGCACCAGGACACGCTCCTTCCCGATGGCACGGCTTAGGTAACCGCTCCTGTCGCACAGCAGCACAGCTGGTGACCTTTGCTGCTGAAATGTCAAGCGTAAGTGATTTCCCTGCAGAGTAAATGATCCTTCCAGCTCCCTGCTGCCGGGGCGAGAGGTGGCATGGGTGCCACTGCCCTGACATGGCTTTTAGGGGAAGCATCTCAATGCAGGGACATCACTCTGCACTGGGAAATGCATCCCGTTGTAACATCATCCAGCCTGAGTATCCTAGTTAACCCCACTTCCTGCACACACACAAATCCCTGGCAACTCCAGCGTCAGCCTGAGTCAGTCCCCAGGGATGTTTGCAAACTCCTGTGTGGGTGCTTCCCATGTCTGTGGTGCCAGGCGAGCATCCCTGGGAGGCAGCTGGTGCCAGCCTGCAGAGCACTGGGGCTGACGACAGCCGAGGCTCCAGCCAGCAGCCAGAGAGGCGCAGGTGCCCCATGGCAGCTCAGTGCAGTCTGGGCTCCGTGCTGGGCTTGCCAACAGCCTTGTCCCCACTGCAGGTGACGGTGGCCCTGAGCACGGAGGAGCTGGCACGGCAGAAGAAGGTGCTGGCACGTGCTGCCCTGGCTGGGCGCAGCTTTTCCACACCACACGGGGAGCTGGATGCCCATCGGCTCTGCCAGGCCCTGGAAAAGGTGTCGCAGAAGAGGAACCAGTCCCTGGAGGGGCGGCTGGATGAGCTGGGACCCCAGCCACGGCAAACGCAGCCCAGTGCGGCGGAGTCAAGTGTGTGCTGGCTCTGGGACGGGGGCGGTGGGGATGGAGCCAGGTGCCTTGCTGAGCCCACCCTTTCCCGTTGCCCAGATAACCTCCTCTCACCCACCCACCTGGACTGGGACATGCTGGTGGAGCCCTCCTACCTCTTCAGTGCCTCGCCAGCGCCCGAGCCAGGGCAGCCCAGCCTGGGTGATGCCAGCCTGCCCCTGCGCTGCCAGGTGGTGATCCACGCGCTGCGAGCCGGCAAGCCGGTGTCCTGGGAAGTGACAGCCTCGCTGGAGTCACTGCTGCAGCCCCGGGAGGGGCCGGGCAGGGAGGACCCTCCGCGGCGGGTGGCCAAAGCCTGGGACAAGCCCCTGCACCGCCTGGCAGCGCGCTCCGTCGTCCGGGACAATGAGAGCGTGGCGCAGCGAGAAGCCAAGCTGGAGCAGGGTGGGTGCTGGCGCGTCCCCCCGGGGCGGCTCCGGCATCCCCCCCGCTCTAACCGCCTTGCTCCGGGCAGGTTTTGCCCGCCGGTTCCGCCTGAAAGCCGTGCAAACCAGCAAAGCCTGCAACGTGCCTTCCCTCTACACCCGCCTGGTGCCTGTGGACGGTGCCACGCAGGCAGCCCTGCCCGCAGCCCCCGAGGTGTGGGGCATAGGTACGGACAAGGGGCTGCTGGGATGGGGAGGGGGCAGCAAGGGGACAGAGGGCTGAGGTGGCATCATCCCTTGCAGCTGGCTCAGCCGGCCGGACACGAGGTGCTGCGGCAGGGAACTGGCACCACCGGAGCTCCTCGGCGGGTCAGGGCCAGCAGCAGGATGTAGAGGAGCAGGATGAGGCCCCTGGCACTGCAGGTACTGACTCAGACCTTTTTGTCAACTTATGCTCCCAGGGATCTGCACTGGGGTCTCTGGGGACCCTCAGCTGGTGCCTGCATGGGGCTGGTCCTGCCTGGAGTGCTGTGGATACCAGGAAGAGGCACCTGCCCCATACTGGGGAGGGGGGCGTGGGAGGACAGCATAGCAGCCCCTGACAGCAGCTGTGAGCCGTGAGGGTTCCTGGAGCCCGGGGCCCCTCAAGACTTTGCTCTTTTGCAGAGCGAGACGAGATCGCCAGGTCTCCGGGCAGCATCTCCTCCCCTACCTTTGGCTGGGAAAAGCAGAACTACCCAAACGGTGTGTCCAGGCTGGATGGGGCCAAGGGCTGGATGGGGGTGGGGGTGGGGTACCCCCGATGCCCTGCCACAGCTGGAGCATCTACTGTGCCCTCACTACCCTGGGCACATGGGCTGAGCTGTCCTCCCAGGTGCTGGGCAGTGGGACACACCTCTGTGTGCATCATG
Source organism: Daphoenositta chrysoptera (assembly GCA_013397915.1). Taxonomy (NCBI): domain Eukaryota; kingdom Metazoa; phylum Chordata; class Aves; order Passeriformes; genus Daphoenositta; species Daphoenositta chrysoptera. The sequence continues at coordinate 12,896 of VZRO01001068.1, read as the reverse complement.
TTCCCACTGTGCTTAACTCTTCCCCCCTGCAGGGCCTCCATCCAGCCCCTCCACCACCTCCATGGGCTCCCAGAAATCCACAGAGAGCATCACGGGCTCCAGGTGACACTGTGGGATGGGGGGATGCAAGGGACCAAAAACTGGCATGTTGTGGGGAGAGTGGGACAGTGCCACTTTTTGGGAGCTGCTGGTCCCATGTCCCCTGCCAGCTCCTGCAGCATAAGTGGGGGATTTGGTGCTCCAGCCCCTTCCCTGTGGCAATTTGGTGTCCAGCTGCCTTTCAGGAATTCCTCCCAATCCTGTTACCTTGCCTGTGACCCCACAGGTTTAGCCTGGGCAGGCGCAGGGGTCCCAGCCTGGTGCTGCGCCCGCAGTGCCTCAGCCCGGAAAGCGAGCGCTCCAGCAACCACGCGAGCCACGACTACCTCCCACTGGTAAGGACCCGCTCCCTGTCCCCATCCCCGTCCTGGCGGGGGTCCTGCCCTGCTGGGTGTCAGCTGAGCCGCCCAGGTCATGCCTGGCAGCACGAGCAGTGGGAGGTGCTCCTAGTAGGTGCCTGCTCAGCCCTGCTGTGTCCTTAAATGTCTTTGGGGATCTTGGCTGGCTTTTTGGGGGGCATTAGACTGTCCCTGTTCCCCAGGGTCACTCCTGCAGTGTTTGAGGCTGTGGTGGGTCTGAATCCCTGCCTGCCCTCCCTGCTTATCTGCCCCCCTCCTCGCAGGTGCAGCTGCAGCAAGCCCGGGGGCCGTTCCAGCTCACCGACAGCTTCTCTGAAGTGGTGCAGATCCCCCTGGACCGCCTGCGCCGGGCCTCCCCCTACGCCTCACACCGTGCCAGCCTCAGCCCCGTGTCCCCAGGGGCCAGGATCAGCCCTGAGGCAGGACCCGGGCTTGAGGAGGGCGAGGAGCCCATCGCGGCCCCGCAGCCCAGCTCGCCCCCGTCCCGGAGCACTTGCTCCGAGGTGCCCAGCGCAGCCGCGTGGGCGCAGGCGGACAGCGGGCACGGCTCCGAGTCCGACACCGGGCCCCACTCGGCTGCCCCCTCTGAGGCCGGCGTGAGCTGCCAGGACGTGGGGCCGGAGGATCTGGAGAGTGCCAGCTGGGCCACGGCGGTGGCCTTGGCGTGGCTGGAGCATCGCTGCGCTGGGTTCTTTGAGGAGTGGGAGCTGGTGGCGGCCAAGGCGGATGCGTGGCTGCAGGCGCAGCGCCTGCCCGAGGGGGTGGACGTGGGCTGCCTCAAAGGGGCAGCCAGGCACTTGTTCCTGCTGCTGCGTCACTGGGACGAGAACATCAAGCTGAACATGCTGTGCTACAACCCCAACAACGTCTGACGGCTGCCCGAGGGGCCAATAAAGACACCTGGCTCCAAGCCACCTGCACTGGTGTCTCTGTTAAGAGCAGAGAGGTGCCCGCTCCATTCAGGCCATGCCAGGGATGCCAGGGCTCACCAGAATCCTAGGAGGGGGTCACCTCCTTCCCAGCCATCTCTGCTGGGACGGAGCAGACGGGAATGGGAAAAGCTGTGCTGGAGGGATTCCTGGGCTCCATCAAAGCAATTGAAACCTCGAGGCGAAGCAGTTTTGCAGATCCTCTGTTTTAACCTCGCCCCAGAGGCTGCTGCCCAGCCCTGGGACCCCCTCTCTCATGGCTGGGAAGGGAGAGTGCCCATAGCCCTAGAAGCTGCTCTGCCTTCCCTCAGGTGGGGCAAGTCCAGGGACAGCTGTTCTGACATCATCACAGGACAAGGATTTTGGGGAAGGGCACACAAAGCCCCCTTTATTTGGGAAGTCCTGCCTTTTGGGGGTCCCCACACCTGCCCCCTTTGCACAGTTCCAGGGCTCACGGCCCTCTTGGGATTGCTGTAGGCAGCCTGGGAGTCAAGTGGGAAAAGAGCAGGCAGATGGGGCAGTTCCAGCAGCCAGTTCCCACTGGCCACCCATCCCCACTCTCACTGGGCTTTCTTGGACATGGCTGTGGATTTCCTGCTCGGTGCAGGGGTGTGTGGCACTGGTGTGGGGGCTGTGCCGTACCAGAGTTGGAGCAGGATGAGTCCATGGCAGATGTGGAGGGAGAGGGAGCTGCAGACTGTGGAGGGGTAGGTGTTCCAGCAGAGCTCGATCACGCCCAGCAGCAGCACCCTGTAGGGGGAGAAAGCTGGGGGTCAGCACGGGGGACACACCAGCCATCCTTACGCCCAGACCCCCAGCAGATGGCTGCTCCCCCGCCCTGCCAGCACGTACTTGGGCATGTGGGCGAGCTTGGTGGTCGGGGTGCACCAGAGTAAGTAGGGCAGCGTGTGGAAATACCAGACGTAGAACTGGTAGTGCAGGGAGCGGCTGCAGCAGACACCCAGGAAGTTGGAGGAGAAGAGGATGAAGACAATCCATGCACCAGCATTAAGAGGGCAAACACAGGAGGCTGGAGGTGTGATCCCACAACAGCTCCCCAGCTGTCCAGCACAGCTCCTTTCCTCAGGGCAGGCTGGTACAACAGCACTGCAAAACCTGGAACCCAACCAAGGTCCTCCCTGCCCTGCCCTGCCTTCTCCCTCTCTCTTTGCTGCCCACCCTGCCAAAGGATATTGTTGACGGTCAAGCGAGGGGATGCTGGTTTCCTTTTGCCAGGATCCTTCAACAGAGTCAGGATGTTCTCTTTGGAACTGAGGGGGAAGCACAAACATCGATCTCAGCTGCTGAAAGTCCCTCCCACCCCAAGGTTCCCCTGTGAGCCACAACACCTGGGCAGTACATTCCCCCAAACAGAACAGGAACTGCCCTCCAGCTCACACCTGCAATCCCAGGACTGCAGCACTGCCGGGGCAGGAGAGTCATGGATCTGTATCCTGCACATGGGATTGGCAGGGCCCAGCACCCACGGGGAGCCCCAGGTCTCACCTGTGCCACCGGTGCAGTGCAAAGAGCCCCAGGCCAGCCAGGTGAGCCAGGAGCAGAGCAGCATGGAAAACTCGATTCTGGAACACCTCTTCTGGGAGGAAGCGCCAGTTCACTGTCCATTTGAACTGGAACTGGCGGCCCAGGTCAAAGGAGCGGGTCAGGTACCCCACGGGGTTCACCAGCAGGAAGGGCAGGCCCAGAACCACCTGCCAGGGACACACCAGCACCATCACAGAGCCCTACACCAGGTTGCTGTCACCCTGGCTACCTCCTGAGAACCCCAGCGCCACATGTGGTGACAGGGACAGTCAGCCAAAGATGAAAGTCACATGAGTTAGATTATTTATCAACACCCAGCTTGCTGTGAGAGGCCACAGATGCTGGTACCACTGTCTCCAGCCATGGCTCTCCAGCCTGGCACGGCAGCCCGTTATTCCCTGCTGCTGCAGCCAGTGCAAACAGGGACCCACCTGGAGCAGGGCACAGATGCAGAGCTTGGGGATACAGCCCAGGAGGCCAAAGCGTTCCAGGAGGAGGAAGAGGAGTCCAGGGGCGAAGAGCAGGATGTTCATCTTCACGGACACAGCCAGGCTGAGCAGGAAGCTGCATTACCACTGCAGACCCCACACGGGAGCCCAGGCAGCCCCTGAGCCGAGCACAGCCTCCTCCCGGGGCCGAGCTGGCTCACACACCCAGCACCCCATGGAGAGCAGCTCCCAGCCCCTCACCTGAAGAGGAGGCAGCCCCAGGACCAGCGCTCCTCCAGGAAGAGGTTGATGGCGAGGAAGAGGATGGCCATGGCCACAGGGTCATTAAAGAGCCGCAGGACAAAGATGGAGTGGATGCGGTATGAGGCGCAGCACATGAAGAAGAAAACATACGGAGGGACCTTGCAGGGGACAGAGACACACAAGGGTCAGCAGCAGCCTGTCCTGGACTCCGTGCTGCCACTGAGCTCCTCCAAACCTCAGCGCTGACCCTGTTCCCGTTTGGCCGGGGTGAGGGCTCAGCAGAGCAGGGGAGGTCCCGGGGCGGCCGGCAGGGATCCCGGCCTCAGGGTACCTTGTTGGTTCGGCAATAGATGCGGAAGACGAGGAGCAGGTTGAGGAGGTAGAGGCCGGCGAAGAGGTACTGTGCCAGGCGGATGTCGGAGCCGCGGCCCGTGGCGTGGTACAGCCCCAGGAAGATGTAGACGAAGCCGGCGGGGTAGCTGTGGGGAGACGGGAGTGAGGGCCCGGGCCCTGCGGCCCCTCCGGGAGCCGCTGGTCTCGGAGAGCTGGGTGTCCCTGTCACTCACACCAGCGGCCCGGTGTCGCCCTTCAGCTGGGTGTAGTCGAGGGTGCCGTTGGCGACGCCCTCCACCTCCTGCATGTAGGCCCTCCAGTCGATCTCGGTGTCTGCGGGGCGGCGGGGTCAGCTGGGGCGGGAGGGCACTGCGGGGCGTCTG
>VZRO01001066.1:224854-317008 GCA_013397915.1 Daphoenositta chrysoptera | reverse complement strand
TAGGTGGCCTCTTAAAGCATCAGTAAAATGAAAGATAATCCCTACTTTTTTCTGTACTTTGAGAAAACAATCACACCCCTACATACCATTGTGAGCCCTATAAGTAATTTTCTTTCTATTTTTAATTCCCATAATTTGCCAGCATTTCAGAAGGAACTCTGGAACTGAGCCAGTAAAGAATGCAAACACGTTTGCCTTTGAACATGTGCAAAATCTTCTGCACATACTGCCTTTGAGATATATTTTTAAATTCCTTCCAAGGAGAATCAGGGCAAACTTACCTAGTCAGTGCATGCATAGTCACTTAATGCAGGCAAAGGAGAGCAAAGAGCAGTGCCACCAGCATCTNTACATCATTAAACTGAAACTTTAACTGAAACAGCATCCCCATGGCTGGCACAGGCTGGCTCTGCCCAGAGGGGCCAGGCACTGGATTGTCTGCCAGAAGTATCAAAGTCAGCATGATTTATTAAATTAAGAAAAAATAATGAATAATCAGAATTTATATGATGCTTTACAACATTAGAACCAAATACGTCTGCCGAAAAATATTTCCCTAAGATATCTTAGTACACTTAAAATGTTCTGAAAAGAGAGAAAAATGTTCACAATATCATGTAAAATGCTGAACTATAAGTAGACAATAAACCTGAATTTTGAAAGTACCCTTACCTTGTAGAAGGACTTAATCAAGAAGAGGATATAACTTTTTTCTAAAGTTCAAAATTTTTCAAAGAACAGGAGCTACAGCTCAAAAAGTATTCTGGATTTGAGTATTGGAGACAAGACAAATTATTCCATAAAAATACATAAAAATACTTAAATATAATATGTACCAACCCAAAAGATAGGCTACATTAAATTTAGGTCATCATTATCAAAGTGGCTTTAAAATACAGGTATATCTCTTTATGATAGGGAAAAGATTAAGCCAAAGTAGGAGGGTGAAATGACATCAGATTTGAGACCACAAGCCTAAGGCAAATATACATCAGTATGAGCAAGGTTTGAAACTAACAGATTGTATTTCTTAATCTTATGAAGTGTGATTTAATTTAATAGATAAAGCATTTTCAACTTCTCATCTCTATGTGGAAATACATTTTAATTCCTCCCTGAGTTTATTATATATTCACCTGGAAGTCAAGTACTTGATATGAGTCAGATTGTATGTAAGAGGGCTTCAAACAGGAGTTTCAAATCTGCATACAGGCCCTCAGTGAAAATATTTCTTGGTGAAAATAGCCATCTTTGCCTTTTCACTGATGCATGAAAAATCTAGCAGTATCCCATTTTTAAGTAATGAGAATACGACATTTAATTATTTTTGCTATACCTGATAAGCAGTACATTTGAAGGCATATGATTGTGACTTTTCTCTGCAAGTCTAGAGGTGGTTGGGCTTTTTAAAGTTTGTTCTTTAAGTTCAGTTAATCACTTCTCACTAAAACCATAGTTTGTGTACATTTTAAGGAACTGTTTCTCAGTGCTGGATCACAAAAGACTTTCTAGAACTGCAGCAGAGTTCATGGGGTTGTTCTGTGATTTTCTCAAGACCTTTTATGTATAATGAGGTCCTGTCTTCAGATAGCATGCCATATGTTTACAAGAAAAACTGCTTGAACCCAATAGTCCTTTCTTGTTTAAATGTACCAAGGGCATTGACCCAGTGTCATGTCCTTGACTTCAGGAGGCTCATAACCACAGCAGAAGCCAACACCTCCTATAAAAATCCACAAGGATGAAAGAACTTAAATTAACTAAAGCTTATTTTGAAACACTGTAATTTTTTATGGTAAATGAGATTCTTTACAGAAGGCTACTTTTTTGGCATACAGTTGGCTCCAGAATGTGAGTTCTGTTTTTGTTATCATAGCACTGATGAAGAATATAAACGTTCCGGAATAGCAAATAAATCCTTTCAGAAAATGAGGATAAAGACAACAAACAAACGAGCAAAAAGAACCCAGCACTTAACTGTAATTATTAGAGCAGATATAATGGTGGTAAAAGGATGCCGAGTTTGAATATTTTATTCATCTTGGACTAGAAGTGCTTTTCTCCTCTCCTGCACTCCCGCCCCTTCCCCTGCCCCCCATCTTGAGCAATGTATTTGGTGGAACCATATTTTAAAAAGCAATTAATAGTAATTTCTAAAATAGTAGTCAGTACACTGCACACTGAAGGTTAATTCTTTTGGGTATTAATTTAGCTTTATCACAAAGCAGACAGAATGTCTGTATTCATTTCACTGTATTTAATATATTATCAAAATTAAGGTCTCTATAAACAAAAATAGCTTTCTTTGAAAGCAGTATAGCTTAGTTGGTGCAAAAGCAAATACAGTGGTTATTGCAACCTCTTCAATGCACAGAATGAGAATGTACATTTAATATGTAAAGCAAGTGAATCATCTGCATCATTTGAAGAGTACAGGCTCTCGAGCTCTGCTATTTATTTATACATGCCCAAGATTTCTTTGTGCATACAAAAAGTTCACTTTCATACTAAAATAGTCTCTGATACTCAGTCTTTTAAAAATTGAAGTCAAATACCCTGTTAAAACATTAAAAAAATTTTTACACAGCATATTAAATTTCAAAAAGCTAGCTACTTAACCAGCTAAAAACATTTTCTCAGCTGTAATTAAAATTATTCTGACTTTAAAAAGACCATTTCGATTATTAAAAAAAAAAAAAAAATACATATCTAGCCACGGTCACCAGAACAAACTCATTTTCAGCCTTGAATTCAGCAGTGCGAAACACTGTTCTTGTTTAAATGTGTTTCAACGTGTTTTCCTCCCTGAGAAATTGATGATTTACAAAGCCATAAGCTACAATGCTCTACTACAAACTGTTAGCATATTTAGGGTTATCAAAGTTGTCTTACTTTGCTCAGACTCCCTGGAAACATTGCCTGAAATTGCCACGGAACACTGAGTGTAGAGTTAAAAAATTCCAGTGTTTATATGGGAAACTATTACATGACAAACAGGCTCATTTTGTAATTACCTCTTACCAAGAATTCACAGGTTTGTGTGGCTTTTCATCAATAGGTCCACAAAAAGACTGATACAAAGCAATAAATAAATGTACAGAGTGCTGTGCTGCTCTCATGACCAGATACCTGTGTCAGCGTGGTCTCCTGGAGCACTGCCAAACGCTGGAGCTGTCCCAGCTGCTCCTCAGCAGACAGCGTTTCCATCAGCAATCCGGTGTGGCAGAAGTACAGTGACAGCTCAGCTGAGTCAAATTCACTGTCTATGATACAATTACTGCACTACTGATTACTTCAGACTTTGGTGAGTTAGTCCTTGGGGTATTAATTTACTGCTCTGACTGTACAAAACAGATCCTAGTGCTTTACCCTTTTGAGGGTTGTCACTGTAATTATTCCATATGGCATCACCAGTAAAATTTTCCTGTGCATCTTTCCAAGTAAACAGATTTTAGGTTATTTTCAAGTCAATCAGCTAACAAGAATGAACTTTATATTACTTTCAAGTACTGCAAAATATAGTGATCCTCCTTTGAGAAGAATTTCATTATTTCAAAGTCTTGCTATATTTCAATTAGGAAGAATCTTCATTATTTCAAAATGTCTTCCTGAAAGAAAGTTCTAAAATATTCTATTATATCTAAATTCAAACACAATTCTGGTTTTATATACACAGATGTAGAAACTGTTTAAACCATGTTTATTGTGAAGAAAAGAAAAAAATCAGCACATTTGAACAAAAATACTGAACCAGGCTACCTCAACAAATCTGAATACTCTGATAATATTTTTTGAAAATAAAATTGAAAGGGAAAAAATATCCCACTTTGGTAAATAAAGTCTACTTATTTCACCAGTTTTATGTCTACTGTCAAAGTTTCTCATAACAATTGATACCTAATTGGATTAAGTTGCAAAAAAAGTAAAAAATACTATGAATCATGTTTAAAACAGTCAACATGAATTCAGCCGCAAAGCTGGAAACTCCAAGGCGGGGATAATTTCTACTGACTATGAAGTAAACTTTGAATTTGACATATTTCCTTCACAGTTACAGTGTTTTATTTCAATGTTACATTTCTTTTTGTGTAAGGGGAAAGTGAAGAACAGAGAAGAAATATTTTCAGGTGGTCTTTTCAAGATCTTTCCTAAGAAAGTCCTAATGAGCTAATTAAGCTTCGGAGATAGAGTGGTATCATCATGGATTAAAGACTGTTTGTGGGCTAAATCTCAAAGTTTAAAATTGAGCAATCATTTTGCCCTGCTATAAAGGTCAAAAGTACACATCTTGAAGTCTGAAAAGAGTACATTAAGTGATTGTATTTATTTTGTCTTAAACGAGAGCTAAGATGGAAAATTTTGCAGTTAGACAGCACTGCTTAGCTTTTGAGAGGACTGGTAAAGATTTCACATCTCCACAAAACTGGCAAAGAGGCAAACAAAATGTTTCAGACTAAATGCTTGACTGAAGAAATTAACCTCAACATCAGTTTAGAAAAGGCAGTTAAGATCTCTTTTCAGATTATGAAAAGTGGCAATAAAAGACACTGAAAAAAAGATGTTTGGAAATAAGTAAGATGATGACGGAATCACAGAACAGGCTGAGCTGGAAGTGACCCACAAGAACCATCAAGTCCAGCTCCTGTCCCTGCACAGGACCACGGCCAAGTCACACCATGATGAGCAATATGGAGCACTTGCTAATGCCTCTGCATGGATCAGTGCTGCAGACTCATTTGGCTATGCTACCAGAAGCAACAGTAAGACCCTGTTAAAGAAGAAGGAGAGGAATATAGAGGAGTGAGAAAGAAGCTAGCTGAGGGTATTAAGTGCTTGCAGAAGTAGAAGGACCAATATGACAAGAACTGTGATAATATAGAGTGCCCATACAGCAATTAAAAAACACAACATGTAAATATTATTACATTGATTGAATTACACAGCTGTGTTTATTACTTTTATTGACATTGAATGGAAGTTGTGCAAGTGACTTCATGATTATACATATATAAGCATGGATGGAATTTCACAGCTTCTTGTCTGACCTCTCAGAAAGATTTGTGCTGCTTTCTTTTCAGACTGCAAACTAGCTCCTTCAGATTTACCTACTGCTGACAAGCTTTTGATAATGCTGCTTATTTATTCTTTATGGCTCATCTGAGCTGTTGCTTACTTTTATACATCAAAACATCGTTGTGTTGATGAATGTAAGAAGCCCTATTGATCCGTGGGCATTTTTTAAAACAGACAGTAAAAGACTTCATAGCAGACAACTAGTGATTTATTTTTTGAAATTTTCTTCTTTAAAAGCAAAGCATTACTCTAGAGAAATAATCTTTCCCACTTAGGTTTTAATTAGAATTTACAGATGCACCTTAACATTCTTATTGTGTGTTTTCAATAACACTGGACTGTTATGAAAAAAAGTCACAGATCTGCAAAGCAATTTGCTCTTGCCAACATTAACAGTGTTTCAAAGTGGCATTTATTTAACTAAACACAGCTATCTACAAGCCTGCATCTTAGCTAGTCATTTTTGTATTCCTTTGTACTCAATGAAAAGAAAAAGACACCTCTTAGTTGGGAATTATATCATCCTAAACAAGACATCCAAATTCCATCAAACGCATCCAGCTATAAAAGCAGCTGTTTCTCTCCCTTGACTATAAAGGCAATCTGATTAGCAATGTCTGCTTGGCTCAGACATTGATGTCTATACTGCACATGTCTAAGATGAGGTGAGATAAATTCCTTTTTTCTGCTTTTCTTTCACCTCAGGGCTCTCTCATTTGAGTATCATTTCAATACATCACCTGCACCTCTGGAAATATTGGTATTCCTCCCTGAATTTCACATTAGTGGCATTTTAAGCACTGGCTTAAGAAGCTGCTAAAAAGCAACTTTGGCCTTAGGGCATCAAAAATAATTTCCTCTCAATATTCACTGAATAAAGTGTCTACCAAATCCAAATTCTGATCTCTTATGTGATAAAAACAATACAGGGCTGCCTGGTCAGCCATGAGCTCTCTCTTACAAGACATTGAGGTGGAGCTTTAGTAATCACAAAAAACATTTTCATGCCTGAGTGACATTGCTTTGCTGCAATTGCCCTTCAAGTCCTTCAAAAGAAAAAGGAGAGTTCTTGATGCCTTTAAGCTACAATTGAAAACAGAATTTCTAATGTTTAAGGTATGGATGGTGAACTTAGGCAGAATTTGATGCACAATTTAAAAGCAAAGTGATAATGAAAAACTATGTGATTATTCCATTCAAGTTAATCCATCTTAAAATACACTAAATACATTTAAATACACTATGGTATATCAGCCATCTACCTAGCTGCAAACATAATTAACTGTTGGATCAGTAATTGTCAAACTCAGTTTAAAATAAATGAATGCACTCTTTAGACAGGAAAAAAAAGCTGAACATTCCTCAAATACCCTAGTATGTTACATGGCAAATTGAAGCAGGCTTTGCCTTCTGAAGCAAAATAAAACAACCATGATTGTGACAAATACACAGGTATGTTATCTATAGAACACACCACATCCAGATATGGCAGTACCTGGGATACACCCAGAAAAGCAATTGATTCATTACTGTAATTTAGAAACTTTTCCTCAGTATAATCAATATTTTGGTTCTAATTTTCTCTTTTTGTATGCAAAAACTGAAGCCTCAGCAGATATTAATATAGCTTTTATTAATAGATATGGGTGGCTGTAACTGGACCTATAGAACTTTCAGTAACACTCAGGAATTCTGCATATTCCAAAGATTTCTGAGGTTCTCAGATGAGAAAAAGATGAGTGAAAATATTATTTTTAGTTTCACAGGACAAAAATATCCAGATTCACAATTTGACGAATTCCAATATGCTGCAGGAAGAAGCATAAGAAAAAACAATCAGAATGTGACAGAATATGTTCCTTAGTGGGTACTTCTTGGTCTCTGTAAGAATTTGCCTTACACTTTACATACAAAACTAAATATACCCTCCCAAGTCATGATAATTATAATTATTCTGCTAGATATTTTTATATTTATACAATTCCTCACTTCTCTCTTGAATCATCTTCAATCTATGGTCTCAATGATACTCCATAGCAAAGTGTTTCTGAGACTTACAAATGATTCACTAATGATTAAAAGCCCACCAATTTACCAAGTGACCTTTAGTGTCTGAGTATTGTAATTTAATTGAAAATATCATTGTGTTCCTATGTGATGAGAAAGGAAAACAAAAATTCTTATCTTTAAGTTTCAGCCAATAATACACTAACATTTTGTCCACTCTTGAATTCTAAGGCCAAATGTTTTTGTGATACAGTCTGACGTTCCTCATTTTCATATCTATTCTTCCATTACCCTCCACCTTGCTCTTTTTTGCAAATAATACCTTTGGTGATTTTCTGACTACAACTTTATCAAGAGTGGACTCCCTCTTACATAAAATTAAATGCTCCAAATTCAATACAAGCTTTGCTTACAGATGAAAAGCAAGTGAGCCCAACTCTTTTGAGCATCTCATGTGCTTATGGTCCAACACAGAATAAGAGATGACTGATGGTAAAAATGGAGGAGAATTGATTAACTTCCCAAAAGCTGGCTTTTGTTCTGATCAAGATGTCTTCTTCCATGTCTTCCCCCTCATAAGATTTTATTCTCATATATTTTCGGTTTTGAAGCATTCTACATTGGTAGGCACTTATTTCAATGAGATTCAAAAATACATCATCCTAGTGACTTATGCTTGCATGCATAGAATTGTAGGGAAGAAAAAGAAAGGAAAAATAAGGAAGCTAAATGTTACTTCTCTTGGAAATCAATTTTAGAGTTTTATAGCTATTCGTAGACCTGACTCTGATAATAATAATAAGTATAGCTTCACCATGGGAGAAAATATACATCTTTACAATGTGAACAGAATATTCTTATGTTTATCACACTCTAAAAGTTTGAAGGGTTTCTTTGCTTAAAATCCATGAAAGAAATTAATATAAGTCTGATCCTTTGAGAATGGAAATTCATTATCTTTACTACAATGCACTAACAAACTGATATTGATTCATATGGGACGAATGTTTCATAATACATGAGTCAACTGCTATTGTGTCTTGTCATGTTCACTGCAATCACTTGGCTTCTTTGGAATTGCAACAAAAGAAATGTGCTGCACTAGAATATTTTGTTGTTGACAAAAAATTTACCTGGCCAGAAGTGGGCACCTATGCCTGTTTCTGAAAGGATTTTCAGAAAAATCTGAACTGCAAGCATGTCTTGTAAGAAGTTGTTGTTTACACTGGGGTGGCCTGTTCTTTAACTGGTTTGATGGAGGTCTAAGCATGCTTCCCATCAGAATGCCAGGTACAGATTTTCCAAATCTGTGCATGAGTTTACTACAGTGAGTGAAATAAAAAAAGCAAGCATGAAAGAATGGGCCATAAGGAGAGTGCAAAGAATATGAAAAACATTTATAAGAATTTCAGTATAATTTCCCTATATACAAAACCTCAAACACTTCTGAAGATACAAACTGTTTTAGGCAATTTCTTTTAAATTAAAAGCTAATGATCATTTAACTACATATTTCAAGCTTGAGGGGAACAGAATCATAGATATACAAGCACAGCATGTGAAGGAAATATTGGAATTCTTGGAAAAAAAAAGAAATGCACTTTTGCAGGTTTTGATCTCTACTGTGGTTTAAAAAAAAAGAGGAATAGCTTATGACAAATATTTGAAAATCTATGTTACTTAGTTGGTAAGAAAAAAAGTATACAAAACAGATTTTTCCTATTCCAATTTTAACTTACATCTTAGTCTTCAATGTCTGCATATTCTGGACAAATTTGCTGGACAGCATATACAGTGGAGGTAATTACTGCTATGGATGACTGTGAAGTGTGTGTACAGATAGTTTCTGTTATACTGGTTTTGTCACTTTTCCAAAGACCACTTTATACAGACTACTTGTGTCTGTCTATTTATATATAACTTCTACAGGTTAATTCTGCCAATAGCAGGTCATTCATCTGAATTACTGCCGCTTCACTATTCCTCATTTTGTGGAAAAAATAAATCAGTGCAGAATACTTCAGTTGGGTGATTTGCAACTTCTGATGATTATAGTGACCAATAGAGTTTAACAAAGGAAAGTTTCCTCAGTGCCCAATCTGGAATGACACTATTAATGACACTAAGTACAATACATCTATATTAAGACTCCATTGCTCAGCTTGTGTCTTTCACTGGCCATGAGTCAGCTCCATACAGAAAATCAATGACTATGTGGTGAGACATTGGGTGCCAGAAAATATACCCTGACACTTCTCAGTAATTAACAACTGGTGAATATCTGGTGACCTAACTAGCAACATCATAGAATATTTTATTAGTTTGAAGTATGGGTAAATTTCATCTACATTTCTACTTAACTGACTGTATTAATAGTAATTAGTCATTCCTAAGTCTATAGAAAATTGTACAGCAGGTTGATGGGTAAACTGTATGATCATAACAAAAACTAAAGTAAAAGCTAAAAAATATCTCTTCTGCAGTGTTTTCTCTACAGTGGAGTCACAGTCTGTGCTTCCTGGTCCAACTGCTTCTGCCATCTCTAGTATATTTGAATTGAGGACACCTGTTCCAGTTTTGCCAGTTGGGCTCCTTTAGAACGGGCAATGGGCCGAAAAGGAATTCGTTTCCACCCTTCCCTCATCTTTTTACCACATAAAAAAGAAAATGAAACTCAGTGGTAGAAGCAATTTGTTCATAAGAGTTTTGCAGACCGTTTCTGCAGCCTGAAAATAGATTCTTCTTTCCCCGGTTTGATGTGCCTTCCACATGGCCCGGGATGTGAGGACAGCTTTTACCTGCAACAGCTTAAATGAGACAAAAAGGAGAAAACTAGCAGCTGAAATATTGAAAGTTTCCTTGAGAAGAGAAAGTGTGGTTCTTTAATTCCAAGTTACATGAATGTCCTGCAGGAATTAATTGAGTGGTTGTGTTGCCTGTGGTTTTGGGATTTTCTCTCCCTCTGCAATATGACTTCTCTTGACAAAATTTCAGCACACACATCCATTACTTAACGTACTGTCAGCATGCTTTACTCTTTTGCCTTCCAAAACCATCTATATGCTGCAATAGCAAAATCTCTAAAAGCTTTGAAGACCAGTTTTTCTGTGAAAAGTAACTCCAGAAAAAGGCATCTCAGTAGTCCACCCTTGTCCCTTGATGATACACAAATCAGCTCTGCTCCACTTACAAGCGAAATAACCTCTCTCTGAAAATATAATAAAAAACAACCAAACAAACACAAAGCAAAAACACAGCACTCCCTAAAAACTTACTTGATATCAATCCATGCACAAGCAGGATTTGTGCATGGCTAGATCTCTATAATCTTGCAGCACGGTTAGATTTTGCAGTACTAGATCAGATTGAAGAGTCATGAAGCATAAGGACTCCTTCAACAGCACAGAGTAAAAGCTTTAGAAAGCGAAAAAACTCCTGACTTTGATAGGCAGTGGTGCAACATTACAGCTCTCATTGTGACCTGATGTAACTAGAAAACAGCTGAAATCTGGAACTATGACAGTATAAATTTCTCACAAGGCTTATACAGACAGCTTTGATAACACCAGATATTCTATAATACAGTGTCAGTCCCACTTTGAGACTCGTAAAAATTACTTTTCTTCAAAGGCTGGCTTTTTTTGCAAAGAATTATTTTCCAGGTTGTATCGAGAAACCATATTATCTGTCTGTTCTAGGCACCTGTTAAAAAATATTGACTGAAGTGATTGAAGTACACTAAAAGCATTTTTAGATTATATGAGCTATAAGAGTTTATAAGCACTGTAGAGCAGGATAAGATTTATACGTCATTTTGATAAATTGAAGAAAAAGCTCAAAACCAAAAATAAAAAATTCAATAAGGAAACATGCAAAGAAAGAAGAAAAAAGTGCACAGATAAAAAAGGGAAGAACAACTGGTTAGCAGTTATCTGATGCAAAAGGATGTGGCAGTTGTGATGGATCATTAATTGAATGAATCAGTAATGCCTCACAGTTGCAGAAAAGCAACTCAATCTGGTTTGGCCTAACAGAAATTACTTATATAATAAGACAAGGAGATAATGTAAATTATAGTTGATACTTGTGAGCTTTCAAATTTAGGACTATTTTAGATTCTGGGGACACTGCACTTGAATAAGATGCAAAAAAAATGGAGAGAAGGACAGGGAAAAACAAGCATGTTAAACCAAGGCTCAGACAACATGTCTACTAGAAAAGCTTGAAGAAACTGATTTGTTTTTAAGAGGAGGTTCAAGAAGACATAAAGACAGTCTTCCAACTTATGAAATACTGTCAAGGAAAGGATAATAAAAAAGATTTTTCCCATTTTACCTCCAGTGAGCAAATTTTGTAAAAAAGCCAAGATTTAATAATTGATGTGTGTGAGAAAATTCTACAGTGACTTGAATGCTTAAATAGGACTTTTACATACATCTTACAAAAATTTTCAGAGATTTTTAAGATGTGACTATATGTTGAAGACATGCATTCCTTCCCTATTTTAGTGAGAGAGCCAATATACACAAAGACATGATAAAAATAAACAGATAAGTTTTAGCAAGCAGGAAATTACTACATATATATTTTTATATATCTATATATAAGATACATACCTACATCTTATTAGCATGAGTTCTGTGGGAGCAAAAGCAAATTCCAAAACAACCTCAAAACCCTAGAAGATGACTAATTCCACCCAAGGAAAGATGACTAATTCCACTCAAGGTAATCACTACAGTAATTTCAGCCTCTGATAATAATAGTGGTATTTCTCCAGATATATGAAATGTTCTTCAAGGAAAGTTTCACTGGAAGGATCTCTGAGGGCATCAGGAGGACTCTGTTAGTCCTTGTATTTTATTATTTCATCTTATGTCAATATAACGAGTCTTTCATTGGTGAGCAATTATTTTCCATGTCCACTGGGGACAGGACAAGAATAAATGAGCTTAACAGGGAAGAGTAGGTTTGATACTAGGAAAATATGTATAATTATGTAGAGAATTAAATGCTGAAAGCAGTGACCCAAGGAAGCCAGGGAATCTCCTTTTTGCTTAAGCAAAGGGAGAAAAAGTCAGGCCCTGTATGGTGAGGCTTATGAGCTCTGCAAGAATTTTTTGGATGTCCACGACTTTATTTCCACTACTAATCTAGAAAACATAGAATCACAGGACCAGAGAAAACTAGGGCTGGAAGGA
The DNA here is from genome assembly GCA_013397915.1 of Daphoenositta chrysoptera. NCBI lineage: Eukaryota > Metazoa > Chordata > Aves > Passeriformes > Daphoenositta > Daphoenositta chrysoptera. Next base: position 304,727 of record VZRO01001066.1, on the reverse strand, counting down.
CTTTTTTCCCCCCCAGCAGAACTAACTTCAGTTGTATGCTTTCTATCAATAGTTTATCTAAATTGTTCTTAAAGTCCTCCAGCAATCTGAATCCTGCAAGCTCCTTATGCAAGATATTCTTTTGTTCATGCTTTTAAACCAGAGTATGTACCAATCCCTACAGAAACGGCCTCTACAACAATATCTAAAGCCAAGTGAGGCAAAACAGAGACATAGAATGGAGGAAATATTGCTATCAGCAACTTCTGATGTGATTTTTTTAATGTAGTTGGTACTTTGGAAATGTTACTGATAGCAAAACTTATTGGCATATTTTCCTCAATCCTTATTTTGCTATAACATGAATCACACACAAGGGAATAATTTAATCAGCATAGAAATGTAGAAACCTAATTTAGAGTCTGATCAAACTCATTACAACAGACAGGAGTCATAGTGAGTGGGCAGACTGGCCAGGCTGTGCATGTAATTGGCTGGTATCTGCTACCCTGCAAACCAAGCCTCCTAAAAGGGACACAGAAATGTAACTTTCTGCAAGAGTGCACAATTTTTAAAAGCTTACTATGTTTTTCCAATTCTGTTGCCACTTGAGAGCAATGAACTCCCATTAGTGGGAGATGAAACAAAAAAATAACTGTGAGGAAAAAAATGAACAAAAATCCATTTATTTTTAAAATATGCTAAGTTAACTCAATATAATTTATGCTACACAAGTGACAAAGATAAGTGTCAGCAGCATATGGATATGGTCATTTGTGTTGGTGTTTGCTTTTTTGTGCTGATGACAAAAACCATACATCTGCTTGAAACAGATGCACTGTAATATTGCCTTTAACTAAATTCTGTACTGTATGTCTGTAGATGGAACAGCCAATAAGCAAAACTGCCCCTTCTCATATTTCATAGCATCAAGGGCATTTTCTTTCCAGAGTGTGCTTTTTCTTAATATCTATTGTAAAGCACGATGCTGTAGCAGACATTGATTATATAAGTAACTTACTCGATACAAGGTATTAATACCATATGTGCTAATAAAAATGTTAAAAGCAGAGGTTTTCTTCAATAATTTTTAAAAGCAAAATTTTATTCTACAAAGCTGACTATTTACCATACATGTAAATAACTGCATTTTAGTAATCTCATTTTAACTGACTTTCAATTCAGGAAATAATCAGTAAAAATAACCAACTTCCTCCCCCCCAAAACCCCAACAAACTTATATTCAGCTACTTAAAAGAAGAATCGGTCTTACATATCCATTGATTTCTTTATTCCCTAACTTACAGCCGGCCAGAATGAAGTGGGCAGAAGAAACAAAGCCAGGAAATATTTAGACCATATGTTTTCTCAGTTTATTGTGAAATAATCTCAAAATGCTTTTACACAAATATTCCAGCACCGCTATGCAAACATTAACTGCACATAAATATGATTCAACTTTCAAAACTCTGTGATAACCGGGGATGACATTCTTACAAAAGTTTAATAGTCACCACTAGTATTTTCAAATTCTGGCACCAAATCATTTTAGTATGAGAGCATTAGATGCTCTTAAAAAAATAATGACTTTTAAAATAGATTATTGTTGTTTTCTTATATTAAAAATGCTTTTTTCCCCCCAGTCTTCATTACAGCTGAATCCGAGGCTACCATTTAGGGCAGCTCAAGAAGTCTCAGTTGCCAAGCATGCAGTGTATGCTTTTGGCGAGGATAATACGACCATCTTTTCTTAGGCTAAAATGGACCATATATAGTGTGAAGCACAAACGCTCTTGCTTAATGGATGCATGGCTGACCATAGTTTGATCTGGAAGTGTATACACCACATAGTCTTTCAGAGCCAGATATATGGAATACCAGATTTTGAGAGGCCTGCTCTGGCCTCTGGATCTGCACCAATCCTACATGATGAATCCCATAAGCTCACTCATTGACTTCTCTAATCCATGGATGTCTGGAGAAGGAGACACTCCAATGCTCATAAACTTCCTGGTGCCTAAATAAACTGATGGTTCTGAGCATAAAATAGGATATAATAAGCACAGAATATTTGTAATTTAAAAAAAAAAAAATTAAGAAAAAAAAGAAAAAAGAAGCAATGAGTACTCCAGGACTTCCTTTGCAAAACTAAGTTTTCTGCAAGACCTGTAACTTAGATGTTTAATATTCAGGTATCATTAACTCAGATTTGCTTTAATAAAGTCTTCTAGAAGAACTTACAAATTTGAAACTGCATTTGGTTTTGCTCCTTATCCTCCAAAAGGAGCAAGTGATAAGGATGTCCAAGATTTTAAGAACAGAGAGCAGAGATCTCAAGTTTATCCCATGTTTACACAGCCATTGTATTTCACACTGATGTATCTTTGTGAAGTCTAGAGAAATGAAAACAACTTAGAAGTCATAAATAGTGAGATGATTAGATTGCATAAACCTAGATGATTTTTAACCTATGCAATTTTTAACCTAAACAGAGTAGAAAAGATATATCTTTACTCTGGCAAACAAGCATCCAAGAGGCATGCTTTTCTGTGAGTATCAAATTCTCATTCATCCTTTGCTATATCCTTAAATTGTAGGAGAGAGTGTCTTCTATTATATTTGAAGGAAGAGGATATAAGGAATAGAAGACACAGTAAATTTTGCGTCTGTTAAAAAAAAAAAAAAAGTAAATAAACAATCAGAAAACTCTTTCCTGAAGCTTTGAAGGATGTGTTTGGCTGCATTGAAATAAAGTTGAAAGAGCACAATATCATTATAAGCTATCTGTTCTCTCCCTAGCCCCAGGAGACAGAGGATGAAGAGAAAACTCAGATGATCATATATTTTGAGGCCAGAAGGCAAAGCTGTGATCATCCAAAAAAAGCGAGCTGAAAAAAAAATGCAATGTGAAATTTATTATAGCCTTTCTTCTCAAAAAAATAAATAACCAAAATTCTTCTTTAGAGTCTCCACATATTCTAAATGTCATAGTTATTCTAGAGTAGATGAAAGTAACTAGCAAAAAGGAAAGCTATATAGTTTTGTTTGCTTTAGTTTGCTTTTTATTTATGAGAAGAACCAGCTATCACTTTTTGACATATATAAAAAATTATTTAAATGCAAAGCACTATGAAAAAGAAAGATGTTTGCTAAGGACATTTTTTCAACAATAAGAAACCTACTGAGGGATGTTTTCATATTGTCCTGGTTACCCTACCACAGGGAAACCTTGTTTACAGTTAAGCATGTGTACCAATATTGGAAATGTTGTGGATAAAACTTTAATAAATCCTTGAGAATCAAGCAAAGAAAGACAACTTACTGTCTGGGGTTTTTTGTTTGTTTTTTTTGCAATATAGTTATGAGAAAGCCTTTTTCTTTCTTTCTTTTAATATCCTCTGTGAGACAAGCTAAAAGACACTACTGTATTAAAAAATGATTCTCCTTATAGACATAGCAGCTCCTTAGAGGTTATCTTCCAGGTGGCAGAAGATCTTCTCTAAGTTGGATTGCCCTTTTGATAAAAAAAAAATGCCATCCAACACTGTTATCTTAGAATTAAAAGTAATCTTGTTTCTTTTAAAAATGTATGATTGAGTTATAAAAGAAAAAGTACTAATATGCTGGGTTTATGTGTTTCTTCACCTATGCTGTGAGATCCCAATATTTGGAATAAATTAATTCATTCAGCTTGTCGTCTTGTTTTTCACTAGTTTAAAAATAAATTCTTTTTGATAGATTTCAGAATTAATAAAGATAAAAAACCATTAATTTTTGCCATGACATTAATATTACAACTCTTTTATGAACAAGTTGAATGTCATCAAGGATCTCTATAATTTATTGAGCAAGTTTAATGGCTACATCCTTTATGTCAATGATAAAAGAAATTTAGACATATTACAGTTTTAGACTTGTTAGTGAACTCACAACATCAAATAAATTTAATTTGTTTGACATATATGTAACTACACTGTATACCTCCTATTCTGTGTTGGGTCAGTTACAGAGTGTTTAAGTGATAGTAAAAGGAATATTCTCACTTGGGGCAAACAAAGAACTGCAGACAAAATTAATATTATGATCATAAGCGGTTTTGGAATGAAAATCTAAATAAATTGTGGTTTACAACCACAACAGTTACTACAGTTTTGACCATGTGATAGACTTCCTTCATCTGAAGTATGAACTTTTCCAGCAGAGATGAGGTCATGCAGTGTAGCTAGGAGACTACTGCCTTTGACCTCTGATCTAGCATTTCTGGTGACCACATACTAGTTTACTAATGTTTCCACTAAAAAGGTGATACTTTGGGTGAGGGATCTGTTTACAACAGATCAAATTAAATCATATTAAAAAAAGAAAATTGCAAAAGGGTTCGTTTGGTAATCAGTAATCTCAGAATATGTAATTATATCATGAATTTGGGAGCATTGGTGTATTGGGTTTTTATGGCAGGGTTTTGGTAGTGGGTGGGCTACAGGGGTGGCTTCTGTCAGAAGCTGCTGGAAGATTCCTTCATGCCAGAGCCAAAGCCAGCTAGGTGCAAGATGGATGTGCTGCTGGCCACGTCAGTGGTAATGGTAAATGCTGTAACACTCTGTGAAAACAGATTTAAGAAGAAGAAAAATGAAAAGTTATTGCACAGATGTAATTGTGACCAGAGGAGAGTGAAGTGAGAATATGTGAGAGAAACAGCCCTGCAGACATCAAAGTCAGGGGAAAAGGAGAGAAAGAGGTGTTCCAGGCACGGGAGCTTCCCCTGCAGCCCCTGGTGCAGCCCATGGTGAGGCAGCTGTGCCCCTGCAGCACTTGGAGATCCACAGGGATGCAGAGATCCACCTGCAGCGCCTGGAGGAGCCCACACTGGAGCAGATGGATGCCTGAGAGGAGGCTGTGAATCCATGGGAGGCCTGTGCTGGGAGCAGGGTCCTGGCAGGGAGCTGCAGACCCATGGAGAGAGGAGCCCACTCTGGAGCAGGTTTCCTGGTAGGACTCGTGATCCGATGGGGGACCCACAGGGGAACAGGCTGTGCCTGAATGACTGCTCCCTGTGGAAGAGTGACCCACATTGCAGCAGTTAATGGAAAACTGTTGCTCTGGGATGGACTCAAGCTGTAGAAGTTCATAAAGAGTTGTCTCCCATGGGAGGGACCCCACTCTGGAGCAGGGGAAGGACTCCTCTCCCTGAGCAGCAGCACAAACAATGTGTTATGAACTGACTGTAGCCCCCTTTGCCATCTCCCTGCACTGCAGAGGAGGGAGGAGGTAGAGCTGAGAAGGAAGGAGGGCAGGAGGGGAAGGTGTTTTTAAAGTCTGTCCTAACGTCTCGTTATCCTGGTTCGATTTTGTTAAAAGTAAATTTAATTATTATATTTAATTTGAGTCGGGTTTTTGCCTGTGATGATATTTGGTGAGTGATCTCTCTCTGTCCTTATCTCAGCTCATTAACCCTTCATTATATTTTCTATCCCCTGTCCAGTAGGGGAGGGGAGTGATAAGTTTTGGTGGATTCCAGGCATCCAGCCAGGATCAACCCACTACAACAGGAAACAGCTAAAGAAAGTCCTAGCACTCGATCCCTTTCTCTTGTCCACCTTTTCTCTGGAGCTGGAGGGGAAGGGACTTATAAACCTTGGATTCATTCAGGGTTAGTACATAGAGAACATCTCTAGTTGGCAACATAACTGCATTGAATAGATGGCTTGTGGGAAGGTGAGTGAGCATACACACAGTGAGGTCACAGGCATGCTGAAGCTTTCCCACCAAGGATAATGGGGTAGGTAATCACATCCACCATTTCTAACTTGACTGGCTTTAAATATCTTGCTTTCCTGTTCCAATATATAAAATACAATTTTGTAGTCCAGTCCTTTTGGAAGGGCATTGTATGTGTTTTTCTCTTTAACAAGCCTGAATACTTAAGCCACTGATTTTCACTTAATACCGTGTGTTATAAGTATGATCCCAAGTTCTCCTGTCTGATTCCTTCATATTTTGTCTCTGAAAGGTTACTTTTTTCTCATGTTTGCACTTCCTATCTGTATTCTAGACTATGGTTATTAAATTCGTTTACAGGCCAGCTCTTTCAGAAATGTTAGCCTATGATTGATGCAGACTATTGAACATTTTTTAATTTCATGTTTATTGCTTCAGGATACTGGTTAACAAGTTATTTCACGAGCTGATTCCAGTGTGGCACAACATTTCAATGAACAAAATATCATTGCCAAGCCCTATTTAGTTTGGAATATGAATTTGTGAGTGTTAAATGTCTGGAGCTGATTATCAGATAACCTAAAAGGCTGGCAGACTGCCCTGTACCATATAGACAACTTTTCCACTTTCCATGTGCCAATCCCTCGTATAGCTGCTTCCACTTTAGGAACTTAATTATCCCTTCTGCTTCCCATTTCCATCTTTGCATTTGCAGTTACTTTAAATATAATGAATGTAATAGTGATGAACAACAGAACTGTTTGAATAAGTGCCCACCAATGAATTTCAACACCTGAACAGAAAATTAGGGAAATGAAAGCTACTGTCTTAAATGCCTTATCCATCAAAAGTAAACAGTAGCAGAGAGAAATACTTCTGTCCTATCTTTTATGGAATATATTTATTCTGTTAACTTGAATGTCTCATGTTAATACTGCACAGAAATCAGGACTTTGTTAGGTAAAATGAAAAATATGGAATTTAAGTGTTTCCTTGTTATTTTCAATGAGTTATGTTAAATAGAGACATTTAAGTAAATGGATCTATTAAACTTATGTCTGTGCTAATTGGCCTCAAAGGCTGTGTGATGGGACAGGTCACATAGTCGTCTGCATTTAACTCAGTTTGCTTTGACATTTACTTTTATGCTTCAGGTTCTGTGATTAAATAGAAATTATGAATGAGTACCATAAATGACTACTCAATTGTCTGGGCTACAATGCTGCCACTTCTCCACCATGACCTCTAACTAATTTCCTCTACCACCTTCTCACCTGATTTACTCAGAATAGTCCATTCCAACCCCCAGATATTTCTAAATCCCCACATTTTTCACTCTGTTCAGCGATTGCTCCCTCACCACAGGGTTTCCATTCCCATTTTTGATCAGCACAATAGAACTGTGAAAGGTGTTAAGGTTCCTGCAAGCATTAGATGTTGAGCCAATTTCAGTTGCTGTGGGACAAATATATGTCAGCTGATCCTAGACATAAACAGGTCCGTTGTGTACAGCAGAGTTACTCAGCTGGGCTCCTCTTAGAGTCAACAGAGGGAAATAATCCCTTTTGGATATAATTTGTCTTATTCTAGATTGAGATCCCCACATGGGCCATTCACTGAAGAATAGGACTACATGATCCTAGTGTGTCCCTTCCAACTCAGAATATTCTGTGATTCTATGAGATGAATTGGGATTTACAAACACTTATTTTTTTTATAAGGGGCCAGCAGGGGAACAGTCAATTATTAGAACAAGTATAGATGTTAAACATTCAGTGAAAAGATTAGATGTATATGTTTGTGTCTGCTAAGAGAATAAGACAATCCTACCCTTTCCAGATTCTCAGAGATACAAAATTCAAGTAATTATATAGGCTGGATGGATTTCAGATTAATTTAGTCCCCCTTGAAAAGGGAAAAGACAATAATGTCAGAGTTATTAAGATTCTGTTACTCATTTCCAAAGAAAGGAAACTATCTGGAGCCTCTGTAGACAGATTTACTATACAGTCTTCCTGGCTTTCTTGTTTTCTTTTTGGTAGAACTAAAACTGATTTGATTTTGATTCCACTCATACACATTTCCATGTCTAAGAAACTTCCCTCTCTGACCTACCAGGAGCCACATTGACAAGTCAAGCTTAGTTAGACCCAGTTTCCTTACCATCCCAAGCCCAGATTTCCCACAGCAGAGTCTCAGATCAGAGTCTCTTGATCCTTAAAACAACTTAATCCTGGTGCAGTAACTAAAAAACAAAATAGCAGCTTGAACTGGTGCCTCTAAGAGGGACCCCAAACAAAGAGATCCTGGGCTTTTATGTCCTCACAGTGTACTCTTATGAAAGTCTGGGGGTCATTGGCTCCTGCTGTGTCTCTGAGTGTCCGGTCACCTGGCTGGGCCACAGGTCCCCAGACCCTTCTCTGTGCAAAGGGTTGGCAGTTCTGGCCTCTTGGCTCGGGCTCTCACCACCCACAGCTCATCAAAGGTTGCCCACTGAGCTGTGTGCACCAAATGTATTTTTCAATCCAAGCCAGATGTCCGAGTTATGTCCACACCGTTAATATAATTGCACTGGAAATGGTCCTATTTCAGGATGCCCTGACTCTAAAAGTTGGCCATATTGTGAACAAGATGAACATGTTTGGTCTTCTGGCCAGTCTGAAATCAGCCTGAACACTTGTTACTAAACTTCCTTGATCTTATGCCTCCTAACACTCTAGTGAGTAAACTCAGGTGCCTTTAGGGTAGGACCTTGCTTCTTCAAGGTGCACAACATCAAAATCACAAAAAATGACAGAAAGAAGGAAAGAAGGAAAGAAAGAAAGAAGGAAAAAAAGAAAGAAAAAGAAAACATTTGATCCTTGGGAACACTCCGTGTTCCACCTGAAACTGAGTTTTGCCCTCTGCTAGTGGTAGCAGGGCCAGCTCAGAAAGAGTTCTCATATGTTCCCACATCCAGGAAGGGCTGCAAATGTGCGTGTGTCTGCTCCATATGGCATTGAAAATTTAGCCAGGCGGTTCAGACTTTTTATGAAGGAAAGAGTGAAGAAATCTAAAACACAAATACTTAGTCACTTCGTAAAAAAGTGAGGAAGCCTTCCTGACTAGAACTAGGAAAGACTCAGGAAAGTTTAAAGAAATGTCTGCAGAGGTGAGCAAAATGAGGGAACTGGATTCACTGTCTATATAATCATCACTAAAGACATCCTTTATTCTTTGTTCTGCTACTCTACTTTTCCTCTTTCAGCAAATGAGTGATTTTTCTTCATTTGCATTGGAATTTATCTTCTGATTTATGGTAATAAAACTAGCACTCTTGATGAAGTATTTAAAATCCTTGAATAAGTCATTATGATATTTCTTTTTATTTTTTTATTTCCTAAATAATCTTCACAATTGACTGTAATTGGAATCCAATAAGTGATTTTTGAGTAATTATCTTCCATTGTGCAGTCAGTAAACTCTTTAGATTCTGTTTAAGTTGTACGTACAATCTTGACAATGAATTTTGTAAGACAAACATGGAAAAGACCATTTTAAATGGTTCTTTGAAAGACTGAATTATTAGCACACACAGTAAATGTCTTAAAACTGATTTGTAAGAAGAAACTTTTCACTATTAAACAATATTTCATCTCCTATGATGCCACCAACTTTTCCTTCCTTCTGCTATGTTCAGCTGATTCTATGAAGACCATGACTACTATTATGATTTTTAAAACCATTTTAGATAAAAGGGTATTATTATTTGACTGTACAGGTTGACATATTGCTTGGCCATGTTCGTCTGGTATGATATTTCTTTTTATATTTTATGAAATCAAGGTGCTATTTTGCCTCTCCTGAATACACTGTACTCAGACCTCTGGTAGAGAAAACTACTCTATATTTCTATATTCTTGATAGCTATTCAGCCACCAACTTTGTTTTGAGGTTGGACTGACACAATTTCTATATATCTTAGTATTCAGAAGAAGCTGGTCTTCAATCAGAAACTTGTTATTAACAAGGAAAAAATATTACTGACTAAAACGACCAATTCCAAATGAATTTAAAACACTTTGGTTACATAGTAGATTATTTGGGGAAAAACCAGTTTCTTTTGGCAGGACTATTTTGTCCTGTGAGCAACAACATAGTCAAATCTATTCTGAATTATCATTTTGTTTTGAGGTCCATACCTGAATTCCACAAACTTCAGAAATCAAGGAAAACTCAAGATTCTGGCTTTTAGTTGGTAATAAAGCATTAATCTACCAATTTGATTCCCAGACTAGTAAAATCTGTAGCCTTCAAAGATTCTGTAGTCCAAGCACCAGATATCCAGCATGTGTTTGGGACAGATGGTTAGTAGGACAGCTACAATAGTTGATTAAATAGGCAACAATATTAAAACCATTCCAAATATGGCTTTTAGAGAAAGATCTAAATGCCGGTATTCTGTTTAGATTATCGCATTTATCTACATAATCGTTGGCCAAAGCTGTTGATATGACCCAGTTTTGCATGTACATCCTTCCAGCTGGATATTGTCAGTAATATATTCTTAATCTGATTCTTAATCTGTGGTAAATGGTTAGAATTAAATTCTCTGATCAATGTAAAGGTCTTATTTGAGTTTCATGAAGCATATTTGTCTTCTCACATAAAAAGGTTAATGTGAATAAGAAATCTTTATACTCTGAGGGAAACTACAGAACCTTCCTTGGATTTCTGTTTGAATAAATCCATACCCAGTTCTCAGCACTGTAAAAGGGGTTTTAGTGAAGATTGCATGTATAATTCTGCCAACCCATACTAAGTAGAGTTTAGGACATTTGCTAGTTCTAACTGTATAGGATCTGAACAACTTTGACATAAAATACAAAGAATAAAAATTTTGTTCACTTTTTCGAATGTTGCAACACATTGTTACATGGAGCACCCAAAATCTACTGTGACTGATTTTGCTGCCAGTTTCAGTACCAAGCATCAACACTCTGGTAGAAGTAAAACCCCAGAGATCTGTTTGATTGTCATTTTGCCCTCTTAGTGGTCAAACTAGACAGCAGATTATAAAACTCTGATCATGACAACATTTTGTATCTGTCTGGCTTCCCCATTCCTGCCCACCTCAACAAAAGAGTTAAGTGATCAAAAATGTGGAGAAGAAATGATAAGTACTTCTTTATACAGCACATCTGTGTCACCTAGTGTTTCCTGTGAGGTAGAAGTGCTCAAATGCCATCTTTCCTCCAAATGCTGATGATTTTTTCTTTTCATTGTTACCCAATGCAAAACATTCATGACTTTGAGGGACATTACAGCTATAGAAACTGCAGAAACTTCCTATTCATTTTATCTTTATCTAGCTCCTACTTAAGTTTATGTCACTAATAATTGGCTGGTGCTTTATTTCTACAGGCAATGAGAATCTGGATGGCACTGTTTTCTGTTTCCTGGTAAAACAATATGTACAGCTGTGCACCACCAGCATATGTCAAGCATTTAAGCCTGTAGCATCTTATAATATCACTGGCTGGTTTAGCACATATGTTGAACAGGGAAGAGAAAAAAACTATCTTTTTGAACCTGCAGGGGATAAAAAGACTTCTGCTTGTTGACAGTATTGTCACACCTGAGATTTATCTAAGAGAAAGGAGTATAATCCTGGGTGATCCGTTCTTTCAATTGCTACTGAATAGCTGATATAATATTGCAGTATTCCATGGAAGACATTGTTACACACAGTGAATAGATACCAGAGGAACTGTGTGAATGCCTTTGCTCTGTCTTTGGTTAGGAAGAGATAATCTCTTAGGAAGAATGTCTCCCTCTCTCTCTGTATTAAAAGTTCTGAATGTGGGAAGTAGCATAAGGCAAATGCTGCAGGAGATAGGTAGGAACTATTGTTAAGACTCTTAGGCGTGACCAGTGAATAAAGCAGAGAATACCTAAGCATCAGCTTCTGTGAGTGCAGAATGTCTGTGCTGGCACTCAGAGTGTACTAAAACATCTTTTAAGTTCAGTATCTGCTTATCTATTTTCAGTTTCCTGACCAAATTCTCAAAAAAATCGTAAATCAAACCAAAATAACCCACTGCCCCCTAAAAAAAGAGCGAATCTTCCCAAGTTATGCATTTGTCACCCAGCAGTGATGGTTTATTAGTGATGGTTTCACAGCCACTTGACTGTCTAAAGTATATTTTATTTTATGCAAAACATGAATCCCCCAAAATCAACAGCACAATTAAATGCTAAACTCCTCCTTTTAATATGTGTCAGCTACACTGCTTCATATCTGTAGCCAAGTGTTTGTTTTGATCCCATGATGTAACTTGATGGAATAATAGTGAGAAAATGGAGGACAGTGGAGCAAATATTAAGCAATTTTGAAAAATTTTGGTGATATTACACCATAATAATTCAAAAATCATATTCTACAACTAATGAACTTAACAGCTCAACAGAGAGACACTAGGAATTATCTTTGTTACCTTCTTGAGACATTTTCCTGCCTTGTCTTGAGCCTCACCTGAAGCTCCCATGGCTCATAAAAGCAATGCCTCTGACAAGTGTCTCTGTACAGCTCTTCCTCTATGATCCTTCACAAAACAGGAGATTATTGTCAGACTAATGTGAAGGCCACCGACTTGAATTAGAGACTCGCCTGGTTTCAACTGGGATAGATTTAATTTTCTTATTTTTACATGTTTCATTATACAGATTCACCTTTGACAGGCCATGTTATTTACAGCTTTTAAAGAAATGTTGGCTAAAGGTCAGGTGTGAGGTACAATGCACACCATTTATGCCAGCTTTTTGTATGATTTTGGAGAATAGCAATTGGACCTTCGAGCTCAAAATAAAATTCTTGCATTTCAAAAAATGACTTAAATGACATGAAATGGGAGTAGGGACCTGTTTCATGTCAGTGATCTTTCATGTTTATTCAAAGGAGTTGTTGCTGCCTGCATTTTGACATTTTTACTTTTTCTCGTATGCATACCACTTTGTGGCTATAGAAACAGGAAAGAAAACTACTCTGTTAGTTTGAAACCTGTTATTCAGATGTTTTACTTTTTAAAATGTCTTTGTTTTCATTTCCTCCATGATGTTACTTCTTTCCTTGAATCTCTGTCCTGAAGCCTTGAAAGCTGGGACTAGAGGGGTTTTATTATTACTATTTTAGTGCAACACTATCTTAGGGAAGACAGGGGTGAAAAGCCTTCTTCAATTATGCTTTAAATGTCCAGAATAGCCAAATCAGATCTCTTCTTGGCAAAATTTGCTTTCTCATCTGAGTCCATGAGCAAGCATAATCCCTTGCTCACAGTTAGTAGAAGTGGAGAGGGGAAGAACAGATGGGGTGTAGGAGACAGGGGGGCCAAATCTGTGCCACAATATAGCATGCCAAGCAGCAATTTGGTCTTCCCCATGAACTGCTAATTAGCAAACAATTAAAACAGCAATATTCACAGTGGTGTCAGTACTCTCACAGTTATGGGAATTGTCCCATGATCTAGTAAGATTAAATGAGAAATTTGCTGCTAACTATTTTATCCTTTTTAAAGAAATTGCCTTATTCAATAAATCTTTCAAGATTTTGTTTTATTGTTTCGGGTTTTTTTTTGCTTAGAGAAGACTGTAAGTACACACATCACTTTAAAAAACTTGCTGAGTGACTAAACCCTGTCTCAAAGAATTTGCAATGGATTTAAAAGAGGTATCAAAAACAACTGTTCAGAAAACAAATGAGGTAATCTTAAGGAAAAAAAAAAAAAAAGAAACCAGAAAAACATAACACAGTTAGGCAAAAAATATAGTGAGTTCTGGTACAGTATCACCCGTATAATTGTATAAAACATTGCTGAGGCAGAAGCAGTCATGTCTAACCTGGGAGCTGTGCTGCCCTGTGGGGTTTTGTGATGAGCAGCTCCCATGGCTGGCAGGGTGGATGGGCACCTGCATGTATCACACCTTTTCCCTGTGCCCAGTTGTGACATTAAAGAGGAGAATATCCTGAAATGGAATGCATCCTCTCGACAGCACAGCTGCGCTGTGCCATTGCAACTGGTTTCAATTCTTCAACCAATAATTGCAGCTCCAGAACCACTGGGGCAAAGATTTCCAACAGCCCTGCACTGATAACTGACTCTAAACACAAATCCCGGTGGCTCCTGCCAGAAATTGCCTGTATGAATCTGGAAGCTCCAAGATTGTAGTTTCTTTAAAGCACCTGGATTTCCTGCTGTGGATATAAGAACTTGGATCTATTTTGAACCTCTGTTAATGACGGCATCAAAGCTTACCTCTTCATGGCAAGAAATGCAGTATGCTCTAGGGTTGGTTGCTCTGAAGCTGCTACACAGCAACCCTGGGAAATTACCACTGCAGACACATTTTCATACTTCAGGTACACTCATAAGAAGGACCAGGTTGAGGATTTCAATATTCTGGTAGCACTTTCAGTGGGATCACTTTTTCTGATTCTGCAGGCCCAGAGCATACAGGCATCCTGGACCCAGATCTTTCCAATAAATCCAACTTCTAATTGAACACTTGGCTTATTTACATCTATCCAAGCTCACAAAAAACTTATCAGCATATCATAAACCTCAAAGTACAATCCATTTCGCACAGAAATTGAAAGATATAAGAAAAATAAGTTCTTGTCCTATACCTATTGAGTTAGAGTAAATATTCTTTAAAACATCCATTAGTTGCAGGTTACTAGGGTTCAGCTAATTACTTTATAAATTAAGCAGAAGTATAGGTGTTGCTTTCAGTGAAAACTGATCTGTTAACGATATATTTTACATAGCAATAGTTGTAGAAATTTAGGTTACAAAAAATTATCTTATTTTTAACATGAAAGACTACACATAAAACAAAACAGACACTGCTTATTTTTTTTTGTGTGTGTGTGTGTGATATTCTGTGCCAGATTTAGTTTTTCCTGTGTTTAAACACTGCATTTTGGATTCATTTTAAACTGCCAGTGAAGGAAGGGGGGAAGAGGAATTACATCCTTGCCTTGATTTAGTCCTTCTGTATTTTAATGCAAGTGTTGAAATAGGTACTAATCCAAACCAAACCAATTTATTCAATATGAAACACATCTACTTGTGTAAATTAATCAGCAACTTTGTGTTCTAATTGAATACACAAAGAAGTCTTCTGGGGCAGCATTACTTCTCTGCAGTACCTGTTTAGTGAAGCAAGGCAGCTTGCATTGAGCATTCTGGAACTGGGTCTCTGTGCTAACCATAACAGGAAATCATGGGATTTAATTAGAATTAAATGTTAATTACTCAATAATATTGAGGAAAAAATCATCTGTAGTGCTTAAGCTTGTTAGTTATGTAAAAGTCATAAAGGAGGTCTACTTATTAAGAGATTTAATTAAGTAAACAGGTCTTCATGCCAAAGTCAGCTTTCCAGTCGTATGGAACAACAGTCCAATGATTCTGCTGGGTGTACTTAGCTTGTTTGTTGTTCAGTTTCAAGTCTCTGTTCAGCAAAGAAGTCAAGAATGTGCCTAAGCACCAAAGAGATTTAATCTAATTCATTAAGACTTAAATTTAGGTCCATGATAAATACCCTCCTAAAGCAAGGACTAAGTGGTGCAACCAGTGTGATGTTTAACAGCTGTGGGTGCAATTCAGCCTTAATTTTAAGAAGTTGCTTTATTCACATATATTTCAAATTGGTGAAAGAACATACTATATAATTAAGAAACTTTAATAGCTTCCCCATTATAGTGTCTGAGAACCTCATCATCTTGAATATATCTCCTAGGGAGTAGCATTAATTCCATTGTAGAACTAAGGCAGTGTAGAGATAAAGTAAAGGTAAATGCATGTCCTGGTCATTTAGAAGAAGTCATATTTGAGCCTTACGTGCCAAACGTCCTTGTAGAGGCTTTTGTAAGAATTAAGAGCTGAGAGAGAGATTCACAATAGCCATTATGTTAGTCAGCATGAGTGGTTAATGAAGGAATGGCATTCACTGATTACATATTGAAATCCAGGTTCTGAGAAGACAATGGCCCCATTGGCTTGATGTAGTTCATGAAACTGACCAAATTCTGCAGCCTTGAAGCACAGTCAGAATATTTGACAGTGGCTGAGGGACTACTATGGGAGATGGGATTCAAACCAGGGAGCTTTGAATTCAAGCAAGGGTACGGATTTGGATTTCATTGAAGTACAGTGAGAATATAATCATATGGTTTAAGAAATGAGGAAGATACACCTAATACTACTTCCCTTCAGAAACTCACATTTTCAAAGTGAGGTCCTATCAGAAATAGGGAAAGACTAGTATTTAACACAGAGAAGCTACCAGCTTTGTGGAGACATGGTTTGGGGGACTGTGGGTGTCAACCAAAACAGAGAAATTTGGGAACCCCACTGACAGAGGAAATACACACACAGAAGTTCCAGTCTTGGAAAACTAAAGAATTAAACAACAGCTTTTTGAATGTAAAAATTTGTTAAAAATTGTATTTTATTAGTCAAACCTTGAGTGACTTTGCACAGATCTTCCAGTTCTCAGTTTGCCAGCCAAATCCCTGGCTGTTTCCAAGGTAATCTACAGACATTAATCCATTGAAGAGGGATACCAAAATGAGACAAAAGCTAAATGCTGAGTAATCCAGACTACAATAAAAAGTCAGCACAGAAAATTTAATACCCTCTTCGTTGTCAGGAATGAAAAGAGGAAGTGAAAATATTGTTTTTTTGCTGAGAGGTCTGTTAAAAAGGGAGAGTATTACTATTTTAGTTTATATTTCCATACTAAAAAAAACCAAAAAGGCTCTTGGGGAGACTCAATATGCCAAGGCTATGAAANAAAAAAAAAAGCCTCTTGGGAAGACTCAATATGCCAAGGCTATGAAATAAAACTACTAGACAAGCAAATATTCCTCAGAGAATTTCACTACACAAAACTCTACCAGAAATTGGATCTGCACATTTTTTTCATCACTAAGGTTCTTCTGTTTCAGAAGAACAAGCATATTGTCTCTGCCTTGTGTATATTAGTGGAAAAAGCAAACAATACTGATGTACTGGTTTCTGAGTCAGAAGTTACACTAAACCATGTCACACGATCTCTGAGGGCAAAGTTATCCACACTTTACAAGATTCTGGATCTGTGTCTTAATCAGAAAAACTAGCTTAATGCTGCCCCAATTAATACCTAACAACAACTTTTCAGCTCTGCTTCTATTATCGTCAAGATGACAGTCCTCATACCTGCTTATTTCCCTGAATTGTTAAAATATGTCAAGTGAATGAACATTCTGTTGTTTCCTTTTCAGTTATAAGGCAGTAGATATAAAACACATTTGGGGTATTTTTACTTATTTTTAATTACCTCTTTTCATAATTCTATGAAACCAAGTCTGTAATTGCTTCAGCTTTTAAATAAATGAACACGAAAATTCATCTTGAATATAAGAGATGCTGAGGATGTACATCAGTGTCGCCACTGGCACAGTGTGCAGGCTGTTCATGCACTTTGGTTCCTCTCCAGGATCTCCTTTACTCACCCACAAAAATGATTTCTTTTTCCACACTAGACTGTCTTACTCTAGTCCTGACATCCTGTCATGTTAGACCTTATTTTTTCAGTAAGTTCCTTTTAATTTTCAAAACATACACTACAGTGCAGAACTACTTGGGAATGTGCTCCAGTATGAAGGAAAAAGGTTGCTTAAAACCCCAGTATCCAAGTTGTTCTGTCACTTTTGCCTTATTACCTGCAGTCAGAATAATTGAAACACCATGTTTAAATCTGCCTTCTTTTATTGGTGTGTTCTATGAATTTTTATGTTTTCTTCTGTGAATTCCATAGATTCTCACTCTTGCTTTTACTTGTGAAACAGCAGAAAATACTTTAAATGTTGGAATGAATATTTGCTATGAATCTTTACCTCCTAGGAAATTAATAAAACCCATCTGGGTTCTTTCATTTTCAACCATACTAATTCATTATTTTTGTTTTAAGAATATTCACACACACTCCAAATCATTATAAATAATTTAAATGATACCACTATCATGAATAATGACATTGGGACAGAAAAAGGCATGACATCTGGAAGCCAGTATCAGTGGAACTATTATGATAACTAAATAACCCCCTTGGTGAAAGGCTAAATATACAAAAAATACAGGATCATGTTTATAAAATTTACATATAAATAAAGGTGTGTGTGTGTGTGTGTGTGTAAACTGTGATGTTTAATAATCTCTCCTGATCTTTACTTTCACCTATTTAACTAAAAATTAAAATCCATATGCAAGGTTAATTGAAAATAGCTTAGCTAAGTGAATCTTTTAAAACTACTATAATGTTGGAAATATTTTTCTATGAAAATTTCAATAATATTTCTACAAGGTATTGACTGAAATTCACATCTTAAAGGTGGAAAGAGTGAAGATCAGAAAGGTTAAAAGCCTGCCAGAGTTAGTAGAGTTTGTTGATGGCCAACCTGGAATTTAAATCTATAGCTCGTATTTGCCATCCCTGTACACCATTTTCTTCTGGAAGAGAGCTTCCTACCAGAAGAAAATCTCAAACCTCCCCCAAAACATACCCACTAAAATCCCCCACCCTAAACTCCTATGACTCTCTATAAACTTTTTCTAGTCCTAGACTTCATTCATCTTAAGTCTTTAAGAATGAACAAATGAAGGAGTTTGTAAAACAAGCACGAATTTTATTCAAGGACTTGAAATTAACAAATAAATACATAATAATAAATATTTATGTGAATTTCAATTAAGAATAATAAATTTCTCTGAAGTTAGCATTAAAAAAAGGAGGGAAGGAGATGATATGTAATCAGGAGACCTCTCTGCCCTAAGGCAGAAAAAAAATTATATATATATAAAACTTGCTAAGAAAGAAAGAACTGCATCAGGAAAGGAGTTTGAATAAAATGCTGAGGATGAAGAGAGAAAGCATATAATGAAGCAGTAAGAAGAAAATCCCCTATAAGTTCTGATGGATTCTAGTTCCCTCATAGGACCTGAATCAAACATTTTGAAGCTTCCATCTCATCCACAGCGGTGGAATATTTACAGGAACTCTGTACTGCAGGAGCAGTGCATTCATGTCTGTGACTTGTGGGGGCACCACAACCATCTCCAGAAGAAATGGTTGGACCTGGAGAATTCTGTGGGCTTGTAGTGACCCCTAGTGAGTATTTGACATTGTCCTCCGGTGTCCAAAGGGTACTTGGGCCTATGAAACACTTCACCTTCGAGGACTGACCTTTTTTATTTGGTAACACCCTTGAAATCCTTGTGATATTTAGATGAATTACAGATATCAAAGCTGTTGGAAATGCATGCTACAGGTGTTGCCCTTTGAATATTTCACAGTGCATCTTGCTATCTTCCAGTTCCTCTTCTCCTGTGCCTAAAACGATATGGTGAATATTCCAATGTCTTTCCTTGCAAGTGCTGTGGAGAGGGAAGAGTCATGGTACTTCTGCTCAGTGCCACATGCTCTGCAGGCTACAGCATCAGTACTCAAAACTGTAGCTAAACTATACATTTATAATATTTAACATACTAAGTAAACATTTCTTACAGCAAATGAGGCACTATGGCAAAATCTAGTGTCTATACTGATGCTCATTCTATCTTAATCATTATTATTATTAAAACACTTTTCTAGATCAGTTTGAGTCTGAGAAGATACTTATCTTGCACCACTCACTTCATCATGTTTCTATGCTTCTCACATTTGCCATATCTGTCAGAATTCTATTCACATTTCCTGACATTTTCCATCATTATGTAATGAAACCACTTCACTTTTAATGGGGATGTGATGAAAAATTGTACAGGAAATTAATCTAACTAATGTGATAGTTTCAGCACTAGAAACTAAGTCAGATTTGAAGGACACATAGATTCAGGGGCTGTTTTTTAAATCATCGTTGAAATATTTTAATAATTTGATAAGCAATTTTGACATATCAAAGGAGAAAAAAAACGTACTAGTATATGCATTGTAACAAGGGCAGGACTTTCATTAAGTCCTGCAATATATATGGTAAAGAATCAAACTGTATCTTTTTCAGACATGCTAAATAAATATATCTATTACTACATTAAATCACTATTTGGAACTGTACTACAGATAATAACAATACTTTTCTGAATGAACCTGAGCTACTAATTCCTGTGATTATTTGATAAATATATTAGTGCAGATTCTGAACATTCAGATGGATTACTATAGTAAATAATTTAAAGAACTTACTCATTTTTCACATGTACATCTTTGTTTAAAAAAAGCAACATAAAATGAAAGTAGATAAGGTTTTATCAAGCATTTCTAATTCTTTCTGCTTCTTGTTTATCAAGAAATACAGACAGGAAAGTACCTTTTACTTTATTTTACCTTTTAGATGTGAAATCGGGAAGAAATAACTTGAGAAGCATTCAAAACGTTTTTACTACAACCATAAAAGTTCTTAATATCAAAATATAAATTTAAATAATATTAATATATTGATCCTCTTTTGGTCATCTCCAATGATCTTTTATGTGAACCTTCTCTTATCTATTTCTGTATATCCATATGAGTATTATATTTTAATCACTGTACATGTAAAATGATATCTATACATATATATATATATGTCTGTGTACATACACATTTCTTTTCAGAAAGAGTTAAGTCTGAGTATTTCTAAAATGTTTCAATGTGTTTTAAAAATATTTTTATATGCTTTATTTTTTATAACCTATGTGACATAGATGTGGATTATAAAAAGCTTATGAAGATAAAGCTAACAATGTAGTAGTGCTCAAAATCAACATAGCTATTGTCATGGCAGAGAAATCTATAGATAAAATAAGGAAAAATAGAATGTATTGAGTTTTTTGAAGATGTGTCATTTATGGGAGTCCTCTACCTGGGTACTTAGACATAGAAATTGACACACTTTGCATGTAAATCATTCACCTTATTGTACCTCTCTTCAAGACATCCCTTACCACAGGATGCAATGGGGCTCTTCCAGGACCGGTTACCTTTTGCAGGACCAGGAGATATGAAAAGCAGCCTGAGTCAAGAGAACCTGCCTGTGAGCTCAAAACCTTAGAATTTTACACTCAGTTGTTTAGCTAAGATTGCATCATGCATCTAAATGCAGAAGTATTCTTATTTACGAGGAGCAGAACTTAGCAACCTCTTTTATGGAAAAGGAGGTCCCAGCAGTGGGAATACTGGACTAGAAATTAAAAGACGTGTGTTTTTTGACATCTGACACATCTCTCAATTTTTTATAATGGATTTCATCTGACCAGATGTAGAAAGCCTTCCTTTAGCCTTGTACTACAGTTAATAAATGTGAATAGACACTTCTAGTAATAAGTTAATCTCATTCTAATGTAGATTGTTAAAGATGGGGGATCGAATCATGCCTTTCACATCTCTACAGTCAGTTTCTTTCTATCAGGAACTAAAATAGTATGTAGTTTAACCATGATATGTATGTTTACATTATAAGTATAAAGAGGTAAGAGATTAATTCTAATTAAAGATTTGCTTTGCCTCATTTTTCTAGTAAATGGGATAGTAATTTCCCCTTCCTGCTTTTCTTTGTCCATGCTAATTTATCTATGCAAACTGCCATTTGACATTTACGGTTGCAGCATCCCACAGAAGGCAAGACTAACATTGACTAATATCTCAGGAATTACTGCAAGTCAGGCCTGCTCAGTGTGCCATATTATACAAAAGTACAACATAAAAATGCAAATAATTCAAACATAATTTTGTTCACTATTTATTTGGTTCACTGTGTATTTTGTTCACTATTTATTTCACTATTTTATTTTATGTATGATTAACAAATAATATGGGTTTTTATGTAAAGTATTTCAACATTTTCACACTCAGAAAGACAATTTATGTAAATGATATTTAACAATATTAAGATCAGAATTTTTTATTAATTGACATTAATAGTTGGGCAGTTACGCCAGTAGCATTATTTTACATTATTTCATGCACTTATTTTGGATAAATTATACAATTAAAGTTAACATTACCTTAGTGTTTAAGGTACAATTTTTTTATGTCTGTAATGCAAAGTCTTATGGAGACTTCATCTTGAATGAAAAATAAATATTACTATACCTAATGCCAGTGGTCTGAAATCCTCATTGGGAATGGGGAAAGGGTGAGCAAAGAAGACATATTTGCATCTTTCCACTGAGGGATTTCTAACCAAAGAAGAAATAAAGCAGAGACTTACAAGCCAGATGAAGGCATTCAAACATGAATGTAACTGATACATCTTCCACCTCACTCAGGTTCATTTTTAAACAGTGACAGCCAGGTACTGCTTTCAACATGTTGGGGAGAGGTTCTGCATTACGGTATTATAACTGTAAATAAAACCAGCTGATAAAAGTTGTTGTTGGGTATAAATTAAGGCAGTATAAAGCTAGTTTTTATGATTAAGCCACAGATCCAGAATCTTGTAATGAGTGGGTAACATTGTCCACACAGAGTGTGTGACATGGTTTAGTTTAACTTCCAACTCAGAATCAGGTACATCAGTATTGTTTGCTTTTTCCACTAATATACACAAGGCAGAGACAATATGCTTGTTCTTCTGAAACAGAAGAACCTTAGTGATGAAAAAAATGTGCAGATCCAATTTCTGGTGGAGTTTTGTGTAGTGAAACTCTCTGAGGAATATTTACTTGCCTAGTACTTTTATTATTTCATAGCCTTGGCATATTGAGTCTCCCCAAGAGACTTTTTGGTTTTTTTTAGTATGGAAATATAAACTAAAATAGCAATACTCTCCTTTTTTAACAGACCCCTCAGCAAAAATCAATACTTTCACTTCCTCTCTTTGAAAATTATAGTTAGATGACCATAAGTAAGCAACAAATCTAAGTGGGTAGCAGGAGACCCAGATTGTCTCCAAAGAAATGCAGTGAGTCATGGGCAAAATTACTTAGTACTTTAAAGAGATACCTTATTACCTTGCATTCTCCTTAGTAGTTATCTTAATTAATTGGAATTTAAGTTCTCCAGGGTCAGTGAGTAATATTAATTCATTGTGAATGTTCTGATAGAAGAGGATCCTGATCTCCATTAGTATATCTCAGTGCTATGAAAGTATACATAACAATGTAGGCCAAAAAACAAGAAACATCATTTGAATACTTTGTGTCTATTATGAACTCACATTAAGAAAAAAATCTTAAAGAGTTTCCTGATGACTAAACCTCTTTTAAATAATCTCAAATTTCTCTAATCATCCTCAGAGAGAAAGTTGTCCTTTATGACCTTTCAATAGATATTATTGATCCAAAAAATACCAAGAGTACTTATGATGCAGAACATAAACTAAGCTTCCTATAAAATACAAAGAAATAAATCCTTTTCTTTAATAAATTCTCTGTCTTCATCTGCCTTTTAAGCTTTCTAACTTCTAAGAACTTCATTCTTGTCCCAGTCAATAAGTTGGTCAATCTAAACTGCAGTTCTTTGCTGGGCCTACATAAGAAAATCAGGTTTCAGTCAAGCACTTAAAGCTTCCCTCCTGTATTGCCATTGGTCTCCAAATAGATTATCATCTCAGTTATTGAGATTCAATCTGTTTTACATTGCTTACTTTCTTCATTTATCCTTTAATGTAAAATCACTATCTCATCTCTGAATATGAATAATTACAATCAAGTGCAGATAATATGCCATGCATTTAATTATAAATCAGTATTACTCTGTCCATTATTGTATGTTTAGCAAAACCTCAATAATCAATAAGAGCCAGCAACCACTATAAGAAAATCAGAGTTGTCTTACAGGTCTAGACAAGATTCAAGTACAATTGCACACTTCCATATTGTTATAACTATTTGATTAAAAAAGAAAAATGAAGTATATTTACTTTTTAAATCAAACTTAAAAATATTGAATAATTTAGAATTATTGAATAACATACTTTAAGTATTAGGATGTAGAATCATTGCTTATCATATTTCAGCTGTGCCTTCTGCCTTCTTGTTTTACTAAGTCCCTAGCCTGCTGAGCTAGGATTGTTTTGTTTGTCCAGCTTTCTCCCAAACCAGTCTACTGTGTTTTTAGGGTTTAAATTCATGGGATGATGCACTGAGTATAACAAACCCTCTTCAACTGATCATCAACTCATTCACTTTTGCTTAGACCTTTTCTTTCTGCACTTAAAATTGTGGTTCAAAACAACTGAAAGAACTGCCTGTACTTGCCAGGGTCTTGAGTTCTTCCCTGTCATTTTTGCTAATCCAGTCTGGATTATCCTGAAGCACACTTGTCTCTTAGATCTGCATGACAGGTGCCTGTTTACATCCTTCTCCAAACTAAGGTCTCTTTCTGTATCTGGAGGGAAAATCGAAGATAGTTTTCATGTCCTGCATATTACCTAAAGTTCCTGGTTGTTCACAGATCTTACAATTTCTTTTTACTGCTCTTTAAGAAAGAAATTACAACAATCTGAGAGGAATACTAAGCAAATTTTCCTGCCCAAATGCACAAAAAAAGGCCCTGTGTTTCTTCTAACACTCTTCCTATGACCATCCTGCCTCCTTTTCTGTATCAGAATCAATGTTCCCTTCTTGGCTAAATGGACACATTGGTATTTTTTTTTACTGATCCTTTCCACAATTTCCCCATTCATCTAAAACAATGAGTTTGACCAAGCAACACATTTGCTTTCGAAGGCCTGTTATTTGATGGCTTATCTATTGGTTTTCTTATGGCTCCAACTCAGATAGCCTTTTTAGTTTCCCTTTTTTTAGAGTTCCTGAACTATGCTAAGTAACAACCCAAATCAATATGAAGCTGGTAGGAGTTATGGATCATTGGCAACTTAGGGCATCAAAGAGAAATCAGTCAAGAAATAATGGTTTTGGCAGCAATAAACTGTGCACTCTGTCATAATAATCCTTTTTGCATATGCAAAACCATGGTTGCTGGGGGAATTGCTGTGCAGGTACTGTCTGTTGGGCAGATGTCACTGCTGGGCAGTGAGGACACTCCTGCAAGTGCTGTCCTGAGCGTGCCCCCAGATAACGGGATTGACTTCAGCACTTTTAACCAAAGGGGAGATACAGAGCTCTTATCCTAAAATAATTGTCAAAGAACAGGAGTCCCTCTCTCCCACAACCAGATGACTGCTGTAGGTTTGATGCATACATTTTAGATGAGTAATATTTTTAATTAAGCCCATCTGGAAAGATAAATGTATATGGAAGCAATTTGATACTTCCGTCTAGTGTATTTTCTCATGTTTTTCAGTACTAACATGATGTTTTATATTTCCAATATGATGATTCCACAAGGAATTTGGAAGGAAATTAGCATTGCCAAAAACCTTTAAATCCTTCAGAATTTGCTTTATTTAAATTAATCATTTTTAGCCCCTTTGTCTTCATTCCATGATTATACATATCATCATAAAAGATTCTTTTCTTTTTTTTTTCTACAGGGACACATCTCTTTTCTCTTCAGTGGAGTGCCAGCTTCATGAGATTGATTGAAGATACTGAAAGGATTCCTCTTTAAAAAAAAGAGAATTTCAGAAAAAATTCTGTATTCAAGCCATTGAAGACCTACTTAATTCTATTATAAATATTTTTAAAAATCCAAATCTGAGGTTGAATTAAATCCATAGTTTTTGCATCTTGCTTATTTGGAACAGCTAAGTTTTCATGGAATTTAATGCAGCAACAATATGTTTTTATTTATACTTTAAGTAAATATGTAAAAAGCTAAGCTTTATTAATTGCATTTTTTTCATTAATACTGTGTATTTCAACAAAATGAACAGCAATGATAAAGAGAAGTTAAAGGAAAGTGAATATTAATTTCCCTTTTTACATTTAAGTAAAAGACTGAAATACAGAGATAGAAATGAAAGTAGGGGCTTTTTGTTGCTGCTTTCACTCCTATCACATTTTTAGGCAACATATACCCAAGATAATTATGTCTCATGTTCTGAATTTTGTTATTCTTACTTCAAAAAAAAGTTCCAAGCTTAAATTTTAGTCAAAACCCTTGAGGGTTCAATTCTTTCAAGGAAGATGCATCTTGGGAAACTCAAATTATTGCAATTTTAGTTTTGAGTATTTTATGTCTACCACTGTCATCCAGCTAGTAAGGAACAAAACCTTACAAATAAGACCTACTGAATTTAGTGTTGATCCCAAATCACAGCCAAGCAAGAAACACATGGACATGCTAAACTGTTGTGATGTGGACAATTCCCCTCAAGTCAGTGAGACATAAATGCTACAATTTAGATATGAACTAAAATACAGTGAGACATAAATGCTACAATTTAGATATGAACTAAAATACCTTGTTAAAGGAACACTTATATATATGTAGGGGGCTTTTAGTGTATTTAAAATGTTAGTATTTTACCAACTGTACCAACTTACATCCATCCTGATATAATTAACAGAGAAAAAAATCTGCCATCCTAAGTTTTGAAATATTCTGTGATATGCTCGCAAGTATTGAAGTGAATTATGTATAGTTTGTCTTTGGAAAGTGCTAGAGCTGACCAAGGGCAATTTAATTTAAGCATACATTAATATACTCTAAATTATCCTTGAACTCTAACTGCAACACTTTTAAGAATGCTTTTAGAATTTCATTAGCAGTAAACAGGCAGGCACAGTAGCAAGAGAGAAAACCTGACTAATTCTACTGAATATGTGAGGAGTTATCTTCCATTTGCAACTGACTGTGGAAGAGAAAATGGCTTCTCAAAATCCTGCTTTCTCTTTTCAGTTTCACACACAGCCCCGAGGAATAGTCAATCCAAACATATAAACTAGATAAATGCTGCTGGCTCAAAAGATGATAATGGTTTGGGCATTAAAGCCCAAAGTGGGCACAACGATGTGAAAGCCAGCCATGTAATTATATGTTTGCACAATACATTACACTTCCTATAAACACCCAAAGTACCTGAAATTAGCTTGTGTTGTTAAAACATATCTGGTATATAAGGAATGTATACTGAAATAAATAATTGTACATATTTTCCCATTTACTTAAATAGTTAATATAAATATCACCATCTACTGGCAGAACAAAATATGTAGCAATGTTCACGAGCTTGTAGGATCAATAAAGGTAAATACACAAATTGATTCCAGTTTACACAGCTCTTAAAAATCTGCAGAAATACTGTTAACTTTGTGGTGCCTGACAACGGCCACATCATTTTCCCAGGTTGTTGTGCGGAGTTAGAGGTGGCTTCCTGAGCAGCTTCACACACTTCTCTAAAATTACCCCATGTGATGCTCATCTTCAATTAAGAATAATCTTAATTTGAATTTGAATTAAACTGCATACTCGCTATGCTCTCTGATCCACATGAAAAGGACTGCATTTTGTAGTTGTAGTTTATGCTTATAGTGACAGTGTTTGCAAAGAGTTCCTCATATCAGTGTGAACTATTATTATTTTCCGGTTTGGGGTTTTTTGTGTTTTTTGTTTTTTTTTTTTTTAATTGGTAAGGATATCTCTAATTTTCATCTGAAATATTACTGAGAAAGGATTTCTCTTATTTTCTCAAAAGGGAGGCTAGTTTGCTTGTTAATGGAAATAGGAGTTAAATGTTAAAAGAGAGATAGCCTAGGTTTTTATTTGCCTTTTTGCATGAGTCCTTAATATGCTCTTTTGTGTGTTCAGGCTTTTTGAGTAATCCTGAAGGCTAAGGTTTTAGTAATTTTGGTAAAAGCTTGGAGTTTCTTGTTCTCAGTTGCCTTTAGGAACTGCAGCTTTAAGTAAAACATTAACTAGTATAAGACTTGTCATCAAATTGTGAGTTAGCAAGACTCAGATTGCAGAAATCAAATCTTGGCCTGATTTGAGCTGAGACAAGTAAAACAGTTCTGAATAGAAAGATATTGAGAGGAAAAAATAGCAGAACATTACCACAGTTTAGATAACAGGAGATGAGAAAGAAACAAATGAAAAATAAAATTGAGAACCTAGAAACAAGGGAATGGAAATACTGTACGTGGAAAATAGAGATAACAGAGTAGGTTTTAGAGGAAAGATCAATAACCTAGGAAATATAAAAACATCCTCTCCAGAAGAGAAAAAGGAGAGCCAGGGAGGGCAATGTAATGAAATTCAGGGAAGAGCAGAGCATTGAGATAAAAGTACTTATGGGTGCAGAAAGCCTGGTAAGTAAAAATAAGACAGAGGATTAGAAATTTGGTCAGATTTTGCAGGTCTTTAAAGATCTGAGAAAGATTCTTCTAAACAGGGGAAACAGTTGAGAAGTTATATTTGAAATAATGTAGGAGAAAGGCAATACTGCGGCTTGTTCAGGCATTATTATAGACTGGAGTCTTCCAACTATTTTAATAACATAAACTAATTGCTACATTCTAGAAGACGTCCTAGCAAAGAGAAGGAATTGGTGTTGCAGACTATACCACTTGACACCACACTGCTGATCAGGCACGTCTTCTGGAAGATAGGTGGCCCAATGGCATCTGTGTTTTATACAGACCTAATTACGAAGGAAGTGTGAGATGGTTTCTTCAAGGACAGTAACACAAGCAGCAGTTTGCACTGTGGGTGCAAGAAATGGCATGGCCTGTAGGTA
The DNA here is from genome assembly GCA_013397915.1 of Daphoenositta chrysoptera. NCBI lineage: Eukaryota > Metazoa > Chordata > Aves > Passeriformes > Daphoenositta > Daphoenositta chrysoptera. Next base: position 276,385 of record VZRO01001066.1, on the reverse strand, counting down.
AGGGGTGAGCTGAAAGTAAAAGCCTTTGGAAAGATATGTAAAAACATTTCAAGAGTTCAGAAAGGCTCAGAGACTGAAAAATAAAGGGTTTTTTTTCTATATGCCATTAATCAACCTTAAATTGCAAAGCCACTTTCACAAAGCCTTGCCTTTAATGCTCTCAAACACAGAGCACACAGCCTATATTCAGGGAAGATAATAAGCAGAGTGAAATGCCTATGGCTTGGAATTTGCCTTAAGGTGATGTCTTAAGGCCTTGGTACAGAATAGATTTTTGCAGCTCTAAAACCTCACTTATTTTTCTATGATGTTGGGTGTACATTGTCCTCATCTACTCCCTCAGCCCCCAGCCCCCCTGTCATTCTTTTGGTAACCATCTCTATTTTTTCTTCTTTAGCCAGAGAAGCAGTTTGGAACAACATCAGGGTTTGCAACAGATTCTTCCTGACAACTGCATTAGTGCTAAATGGCCCAAGATCAGGCAGTCTCGTGGGACTGACCAACTCACCACTAGTCTTTTTTGGCAAGGATTTCAGCAAATGGTTTCACAATGCTCAATAAAAATATAAAAAAATAACTACCATATCTAAAAACCAAAAAAAAAAAGTGAGCCACCCACATTTTATTTTTTCAAACAAATAACTGTTCTGTATTGCAAAAAAACTTTGAAAATTATCAGCTTTCTATCAATTAGTTATTAATGCCACCTTGTTTTTTTTTTACAAAACTCTAGAGAAAAAAAGAATGTGAAAAGACTCATCACCGTCCCAGCTTGATGCCTAAGGTAATTAACAGAAAAAAATACCATTCCTTACAAAGCAAGGTGAGGGAAAAATATTCAATATTTCATGCCTTAAAAGACATGTTTTCATTATGTCAGCAAAGGGCTATTGGATCTAGAATTCAGAAAAAGAAAGACCACTAGAAATGTGAATTCTTAGTTTTTCACTCTATATAGAATAAATATAAAATAAATTACAAAAATAATTTTAAAACCCCACTGCCACTTTCAGGGCTCAATTCAGCATGATGCCAGCAGACATCTAGGGCCTTACTCTGAACTCCTTAAGGGCCAGACCTTCCTGCAGCACAAGAATCACAATCCCTAGCCCATTTCCATGGGCTGACATTCCCCTGACAACAGGCAACAAGCTGTAATATCTAGGTCACCAATTAGAACAGAAGCACAGAGGTGATGCACCTTACTTTGAATTCACGTTGTAATCCACGATCCTGTGTGTGTGTCTATACCCTGTGCCCTGCCCCATGCTCTCCCTGAATTCTGGAATTAACCTACTCATTTTCTGGAGAGTGAAAACCAGGCACAGAGGGGAGAGATCCACACTTATTTTTGCCTTGACAGCAGCTTTGGACACAGCTTGCTTAAGCTATTTGGCTCTTAGAAATTGATCCAAAACAAGGTAGTTAAGACATTTAGCTGTCTGACTTTATAGGTCAGTAATATAGCCAAGGATAGCACAGACTGTCACCCTAGAATTCCGCCAAAGAGAGTGGAGACAAATAGGCATTTTTAGAGTTCAATTCATCTGAACTGGTTTAGATTTCTAAACCACAATTAGATGAATCGTGTTCCACAAGTGACTGTTTCTCTTCCCTGACTATAAAAAGTCACCATGCTGTCTAGCTCAGACAAATACATCCATATTAAGGAAGGATGTTTCAAGTTAGGTGAGAATAATTTCACACATGGAGGTTAAAGATTAGCTTTTAAAGGATAAAAGTGGTTTACAATGTAGTCAGGGATCATAGTATGATTTTCCAATGTATTTTGATGCCTTGGCACTTTTGAAAACCTCACTAATTGTCTATCTGCCGTCTTTGGTATTTAAACGTTTCTACCGACTTTTCCCACAGAAATTTCCCATGCAAATTTTCTCACAGAAAGGTCAAATGAAGCTCCTTATACTTAAAACCAAAGTAAAGAAAAACAAATCCTACCACACTCACAATGAAAATTTTAGAGTCTGAAGAGCTGGGCTTCCATTCCTAGCCATATCACAAGATACTCAGCATCTGTTAGGATCAAATGGTTGTCCAAAGATCTAAAAACTCTGGATTTCTTTCTGATTACAATCCTCTCTAAAACAAACTGAGAAATGTGCTCCCTGAGAAATTTTCTGGTTTTATGCCCACAATTTCCCAATCCTAAAACTATGCACAACAGTCCTCCAAAATCTGTGAGAAGTGGGACAAGGGCAATATTCTGTATTTCATATAACATACTTGCATTTTCTGATAAAATACAGAAATGTAAATAAAGAAAAAGCTCATCTATTTTAGTTGAAAAACAAATATTTTGTTTCTTCCAAACAATATGTTTCAGATGATAAAAAAAAAAATTGCCTTGCAGACCCATATCAATACTTATTTGAATAGCAGCATATGCATGCTATATAATCAGCCCCACATATTTTTTTGATAGCAATTACAACACCTTGGTGGGGAGGGGTGGGGGGGGCAGTTGGGGGTTGTTTTTTTGTTTATTTATTTGTTTTGTTTTTAAAGACTGAGACCTTTTGCAGTCTTACCAGGAAAATATCCGCCACCAATAATTCTCCAGTATGACTGAAAGATACCTCTTTTCCTCAGCTTATCTGGCAAACAAGTGAATAGATGAGTCAAGTGGCTAACCTGCTACTTTTCCTGATGCTGGGTTCTCTGGAAGCTCCTAAGATGCTGTAGACTTTGAGACTGCTTTACCAATATTAGTCGACCAGCATGACGATTGGAAGACACAGTAAAAGGCAACTCTAGAAGTCTCTATTGATTTTAATACACAACCATCATCATTTCTCATAACACAATGCCATTTTAAAAACGTTTATACTACATAAAGTTCAAAATAAAATTGTAAATGTGACATTGCTCTGCTCATTCTCCTAGCTGCAGTCATAGTAAATTTATCATACATTGTGTAATGGGAAATATTAGTAATGTCCAAACATTGACTGATTGACATTTCTGTCAGCTGTTTGTCATTAATACTCTTATTAAGTGCTATGAGAGGTTGGTTGAATGGGCATTAATGGCCTTCAAAGGTACAGATTTCAAAAATATGGCTGCTTGTATGCTGTTTTTTCAACAACAAACGTGTATTTAAGCAGCTGAAAGACTGTAATTTATCTACAAGGGAGAGTAACTGTTATCAAAAATAACACACACCACTGGTAGACTTAGGGCTTTGACATGACATTCTCTGTGTTTTTAATGGGAATGACATCTATAAAACTTGTAATAGGACGCTCAGACCCTATAAATTCTTAAGATAAGACTTTCAACATTTGACACCATTTTCTAGAAGAGCTTGGCTATTGCTGACAGATTCGCACAACACTTATGGATGTGCAGGTTATGACTTGCACAGTATTGAAAAGCTCCTCTGTTATAAAAAGAATAAAGGGTTTGATGATTAATTACCAGTAGTCACCTGCTGTATTACTATCTGGATGAGAACATTAACATGGCAATAATCGCTGTAGTCATCTGAATAAAATAACCATAAAATGCATGAAATCAGACAGGCAAAGAGTGAATCAGCAGTGGAAATGTATGTGTGTTGGCTCTGTGAGGCATATGATCAAAGGATGATCTACACAGAGACACCAACTCAATAGAGCATGAAAGATGGAAGACTGAAAAAGCCAAATATGCACAGAGCTAAGAATGACTAAGGAGTTAAAACCTGCAGAGACAGAAAGCCAAATTGTACCATTCCCATAAAGGTGTAAGTAACCACCTGTCAATCAAGTTTTGTCTGCTGAGACTGCTTCAAAGACTCTAAAAAACAATACAATAAAAAACGAGCTAATGTGTTAATTGCTGTGCCGGAATCGAGGCTAAGGCTACAGCAATTGCAGAGAAAGCTGAGAAGCAACTTTGTATCTACAAGAATTCTGTGCAATCTTTTTATTTTTTTCCAAGTTGCCTAATAACTGAATACTGAAATCCGACCCTTAGGCTACAGAAATGGGTTCTCTTGGCTGATACATTTCTCTCCAGTCGAGTTGCAAACTATTTAAAATTTGCCCTTTCTTCTGCACTGCTACATTTTCAGCCATATTTTGCACATGGGACAAAAGTAACAAATATTCACATCCATTCAGTTGGAAAGCAAGTTCATATTATGAGCAAAGTCCAGTGCTGTGACTGCCACCTAGTTAATGGACATTCTGAATCCTACTTTCACCTATTGTATAGAAGGCACTTACAGTATTGTTAAAAATAGTTTTAAAAAAGCAATTTTTGGATTTGGTGTGCAGGATACAAGAAAAAAATCTCACCGAACAGGGATCTAAATATCAAGAGCTGAATTCAGTTTTGATAGCAAATCTATGCTGAATACTGTCTGAGGAAAACAGATTGGATAGATGTTGTTCAACTTCTGATGTCCAGACCCCCAGCTCAAAACAGGTTTGAGTTTTCAGCAAGGTTTAATTGACATTTAATTGAATTCTTGAGAGGTTTGCATCTCCTAAGATTACAGAATTCATTCATGAAATACTAAGGCACATACCTAATTTTTAAACCTAGCAATGTTCAGCAGAACAGTGCACGGATAACTGGATTTGAACTCATATGCAAAATTCAGTAAATACTGAAATGACCCATATAAGAATTATAGAGCGAAGTACTGACTGAAAACATGAAAAGTAATTATAAATTTGTGGATAATTCTTGTACAACTATTTTCTTGATTTCTGAGACGTTTAGGGCAAGACCTCTTTAAATCAGTGTGGTATCACTGAAGAAAGTATTTACTTGAAATGATACATTCATCATGGTATTCTAAGATATTTTTGCAAGTTAGACATTTGTCTGCAAACAGATGTCTGTATATTGATCCTGCATTCAATCCCTTTTTAGCAGAAATCACCAAGTCTGTCAATCCTTAATACACACACATACCTATATACATAAATTTATATATATGTATAAAATACTGTTTTATCACATTAACACAGTATAATATAAACATTGCCCAAACACCCATCCATATGGGCCATCCCACCATTCCTCTCTCTTCATAACATAATGTTAGTACCAGAAACCAAGGTATGTCTAAGCCACTGAAAGATGAAAGCTAAATCCTTCTTTAGCAGAGGAAGAGGACAGTCGTTCCCACTCTCAGTGGAGACACCAAAGCAGAAACTAGTATTTTAGCCCTACAGAAATTAATCAAGCTATATATGAATAGAAGGATCTAGGACAGTTTCTTAGATACAAGGTTTAAAACACAACAAGACCCAGATTTGCATTGTCTTTAGCCATTTTGTTACAGAATTAAAAAAAAAAATAAAAAGAGGTTTGAGAGGCTGAAGATGGAGACAGAAGTAGAAAGGATATGCAGAGCCCATGCTCTCACCACTTCTATCCATGATCTCTTTCAACGAACAAAGCATTTGTTTTCAGAAAAGAATGGGGTTTGGTTTTCTTTTGATCCCACCCCCAATATTTACAATTTTTTGTCTCAGATGCAGGTGGGATGAGCAGAAAGTTTGGGGATTTTCTGAATAAACTGTTCTTTGCAAGAGAAAAATAATTCTTCATGCCAAAGTAGGACATTCAAACCATCATCTCAGGCCCTCTGCTGATAGAGCCTGTATCCCTGAAGTTCCATCTGTTAATCTCTCATCATCTTGTTCTCATTCTTTTGAGGTTACTCCGTGCTATAGGACAATAACAGTGCAACTTGATGGGTGATCTGTTGGCTCTGAGCTCCAGTCCAACCTTAAAAGCAGTGCTAGATGTTAGACCAATTGTATGATCAGTGTTAGAAAGAAGGCATTGTGACATTAGTGTAAGACATGAAATGAAAGTGATTGCCAATTAAGAAGTAAATTAGGTTGAGAAGGAGAAACAAAATGGATTAAAAACAATTCATCAAGATAGAGTTTACAAACTCAAAAGATTTGCTGTCTCAAAAGTTATCCTCCTAAAAGTACCAAGTAATGTTTATGCAAACACTGGCATATCAGATTTGAAGAATGATAGTATTAGAATAAATGTCCATTTATCTGTCCCAGAATTCCTGCTCTGCATAGAACTAAGCCTAAATACTGACTTACAGACATAGTTATGTTTCTGGTCTATGTCAGTCACTTGAACCCAGTGAGTGGGACATTATCATAATGGCAACACCAAGCTCAGACAGTGATAATTAGAACTGAGAGTCTATATGGAAAATCAGAAAAGTATATTTTTAAATGTAGTTTGATTTTACAGGGTTTTTACCATTTAGAATTTGTGTTCTACTGCTATGCAGGAGTTTACATTTTTTATGGACAGACAATAACAGAAAAACACTGCTCATGTCCAAAGTTCGAGTTCTGGCGGTGAAAAATTTCAGCTTGCATAGTCAGTCATCTGGCTGAAAGATGATACTTTGTTACCTTCCTCATACTATTGATTTTGCTCTCTTATGGACTGTCTTCTAACTAATTAATATATTTATCTAACTGATTTGCAAGCACTTATTTCACTGCTTAGATAGCAGCACATAAATAGTTCTGTCAAAACAATTTGGACTCAACACAAACCTAGAATTAAACCTGAAGTGTTCAAAGAATCAAAATAGAATAATTTTCCTTTGACACTAATTTATGAGAAAAAAAGAGTGCAGGATATCTAAGCTAGGATTATTTTCATTAAAAATACTTGACCCAAAAGAATGGCTTTTTTTTTTTTTGTGATCTACAAAGATCTCAATAGAGAACTCAAACTGTAATTTTGAATTACTTTATAGACTTACTCATCTGTTTGCAAATAGCATGGTACTAATAAAAATTCTAGTTATAATGATAAATTATTGTGCAGAACTTATATTTCTGTCTTATTAGAATACATAATGGAAACTTACATGCACGAACATCTAGAAGGAAATGTATTTAGTGCTTTGGGAAGTAATTATGAATACATATTTTCTTATATGAGCTTTTAATTAAAACACCTTAATTTTTTTATAAATCTTTGGGGGAAAAAACCCAATAAAATGGTGATAAACATTTTCTTTAATAGGATAAAGCTTTCAGAGCAAGTAAAAAACTCAAAGCTGAATTCTTCTCAACATGGAAAACTGTCATGGAAGGAAAATTCTAAAAATGGTATGAATTTACAGAGCTGTGAAATTATGTGGGCCGATACAAACTGCAGCTTTTTTTTGTTTCCCAAATCAAGTGATGGAGGTAGATTATTGATTCATTTGTTTTACCATGAGCAGTGTTCCTTGGATCTTTCTATTACAGGAAAAATATGAAGTTAGGCAATTTCTATCGAAAAAGCTAGAGCTGTGTGTGAATATACATTTTTCTAGCAATTCGGACTGTCAGTTTTAGCAAAGCAAAGAGAGGAAGCAGCAAGCTCGTGTTCTGCCAAATGCACAACTGTAGCAAAGGAAAGAACATGTACAAATATATATGCATATATTTGGGAGGGTGCATCTTCAGAGCTTTGGCTTTTACATACCCAGCCTGAACCACTTCACTTCAGTGGAACGTAACTTTCACTTCCTAAAGTCCAAGAGGCTTTAAAGGTTTCCTAAATTAGGCAGCCAAAATCATTAATCTCCTTAGAAAAATTTGGCAAACCAGTGAATTCATATTGACACAAGAACTAGGAGGTAGCAGACTCAATTAACAAAGCCATTTCTCTCCTCTGATGGCTTTGCTCTTTCTCTCTGAAATCACCAGGGTAACACCGACTTTATCGCAATCACAGAGAAAGAGCTAATGGTTTAGGACAGGAACAAACAGGTATTGATAAAATAAGTACTGAGTCAAGCCAGAATCCCAACATGAAGTCCTCCTGCTTTCCAGGCTCAGGTGAGCTGCAGTCCTGCTCCTGATCCTGACACTGATAGTCCAGAGCTAACTAAGCCAGCCCAGGTTTCAGCACTCTGCACTCAGACCCAGCAGTGAGAGAAGAAGAGGTTAATATCCTCACTTGCTCCTAACCATCCCTTTGCTGGGGTAGGAAGGGTTCACTAAAAGAAGCAAGGTGTTTGATACCAATTAACTGCGATGAGACCATGTGGTCTCACCTTTAACTTTCTGTACCTTCAAGGAACAGCAGACAGCCTGGTTATTAATGGTTTTGTTAATTACCTTATGGAGAAGGAAATCAGTGATTCTGATGTACCTGCTGTTCATCAGATATTACAAAGGCTTGCACCAAGATGCCCCCAAATAAAATAAGATGTCCTAACTTTGTAGATTATAAAGAATGATTGGACAAGACAAGTACAACTTGGTTTCCATAGACAGATTCAGAACACTTTTTTACCCACAATACAACTGATTCTCACGCCTGTTTACTGACAAACTGTGCTCTTCAAATAATCCCAGCAGGACAAGTAAGCTCCTATTTACTCAGCAAAAGCAAGGATGGCAATATTTGACCATTTTCATTCCTTCACATCACCAGTTTTATGGTCTATCACCTTCACAGCATTTTGCTTTCACACTATACCTCAATATCTCAAAAAAAACCTGAAAAAATACTTAAGCCCTGGGACTCAATAAGGTTTCTATCCTATTTGACACATCATTAAATCAGGTAGACTGTCCTCTAATGGGTGTTTTCTCAAGACATATATTTTCTTCACAAGTTCCATGTCTTCAGCTCTCGAGCCCTCCTAGTGATTGAAGCATTTTTAGTCATATTTTGTCATATTTTCTAAGCCAAATAATTGAATGAGAGAATAAATAAATTCAATGGAAGAAAAAAAAAATTCTGAAAAGGAGAAAATTATTGAAAAAATCTTGCAAAGTTAATTTAAACCTCTTCTTTTGTTTTGCTAGGAAGAAATCTTATATGCATGCTTCTCCTAACTCACTCACTTTTCCCTGGTTATCCTTTGTTTGTCTGTTACTTTAGTTTACCAAAGCATCCCTGCAAATACTGGGGGATTAAATGCTGATTAAAATGTAGAGCCAATGAAGATTGGGTTAAGTTAGATTCACTGCCTTTCTCTGGCTATATCTATATCAACCAGAAGAGTAGCTCTCTGAGTGAGACAACTCTGCCATGCTTAGCTTATCTAAGAGTGATTATGTTTTTCAAACACAAGGGCTTTACAAAGCTTTAGCAAACTGAAAGGAGATTGTTCATTATGATTAAGCTAGATATGAATTTTCTGGGTTGGCGTATGGTTTTTCTCCCTCTCCCTAGTAGGATCTGGAGAATGCAGAGATGTGCGATTGGGAACACACCTACGGCCTCCACCTCTTCTCTGCTTTATACTGGTAATGTAAAGTATCACTCTGTCCCTGTACAAATGAGCAGATGTTAAATTAGCTACCAGATAGTTTTCTTTCATGAAATAAAGTATGCCATATTTTAATGAATAGAAATTAATAAGAATCAAGATAAAGGTGACAGAATTCAAAGAGAGGCAGTGTTGGACTCTCATTGCAATGTATAATCAAAATACCTTAGCCTACATCTCCAACATATAGAAACTAATACTCACAATTACAATATTCAAATAAAGACTAATATTTGATTCAGAGTTCTGTTGAACTTTCTTTTGTGTTTTTTTGTACATCTTCCCATGCTTTCAAAAGCAAACCTGAATTTCTGAAGCTGCTTGGATGTAGTTTGTTCTGATTTGTGTTTAAACTTCATCTCCATATTCATTGGACTAAATGAGATATAAGATTTACAACACCTCAGAAAATTAAGCTATACATTTCAGCATACATATAATACCAAATATTAGGTAATCAATTAGGAAAATATATCCTTATCTCTTTTTGTATAATGATGTCTGTATGTCACGGGTGTAAGGTATTTGTGAGCATCTGTATGTAATCAGCTTTTCCACCTGCAAAGTGGGGATAATTATTCTTTCTTCGCAAGTATCATGAGGTTTAGCTTAATAATTTCTGGAAATTGGTGCGAGATGCTCTTAATGAATAACTACATATTGTAAGTGGTAAGGTTAATTATCCCACTATGACAGAAATCAATCACTATTAAATCCTTTCTATCTGGATAATGAGGGAATCTTAAATTTTTTGATTTGGCTAAACTAGTCACATTGCTACCATATGCTGGAAATCCGTGATACTACAGTGTAGCTCACAGAATGTCCTTGTACAGGCTCCAAAGGACTGAAAAAGACCAACTATGCTACATTTTAATCCTTTTTTTTTTTTTAATGCTTCAATTTAAATCAATAATGTTACCGCAGAAGGTCATTTATTATCCTAACTATGGCATAGAATAAGCCCTCTGTGTTGTTGTGATGTTACGTAATTAATGAAGCGTTATCTTGAAATACCAAAAAAGCAGATTTTATAGCCTCAAACTTTATACCTGATTACAACAGTATTTTTTCCATTGGAATAATTAAGTTTCAGAATTTTTCAATTTTAAGTTTAAGTCCATTAATAATCACATTTGTCCATGATTTTTAAGTAAGTAAGGATATTTAAGTTGGTATGTGAGGAAGAGTAGCAAACCAAGACTGATTTGTGAGGCCAAAAACCTGTATACCTGAATGCTTACCTCGCTCCTCCACAGGTAATATATAGGCAGTTGTCTTTAATCCAAAATTCAATTTACTTATTCTACCACTCTCTGTTAATGACGTGAAACATGCAATGGTATTGTGTGGTGTTCGTGGACAGCTGGATAAGCAAGCCTCTTCCAAGAGTGGAACATACACTTTCATAAAATGGGAAGTTCAAGGTTTCACATCATTAGTGGAGTTTTAGACCATATGCTGCTGAGCTCAAAGGTAGCCAGGCTGAGCTTTCTGTGTCAAACTCATTATCTCTCAAAACAAATGTAGTCTCATGCTTTCTGAAAACAGGAGATGAAAGTCTCAGCTTTCAGTCAAAGTGTGGTTTGTTCATAATTAGGACCTATAACAGTGCAGAACATTGTATTTTTCAAAAAAAAACCCAACTTTTTTTTTCCTATTGTATCAAGGATCTTTCAAGTTTCTCTCTCATTCTTGACAATTTATTACCAGCAGATACATGTGTACAGAAATTTTAATAGGAAGGAGAAACATCACTGGAATATGGTTACTTTTATCTGATTTGCCATTATGTAGTGTTTGAATTCTCCCTGCATGCTCTCAGCATAAAATAATTAGTTACAAATTCATGAAAAATTTAGGTGTGCGCTGTTAATTGAATGTTTTTATAGGGAAATACAATGACCTAGGAAATGGAGGATTCCTCACTTCCAAAACCAGGCATTTCTTCCTCCTCAACTCTCCAATTGCTTTCTACTCTATAACTTGTTTTTCTTGTTTATTGCCTCTGATCCTCCCTACCTTTCTTTGTATTTGCTTTCTGTCTTGCTTTATTAATTGCACTTTATTAACTTCACAGCTAAGGTCAGTTCCATCTCAATAGGCCGGGGACAAACCTAACTCTACAAACAGCATTCCCCATAGGAACCATAAGCAGTTTTCAAGGCTGTGATGTTTGTGTACAGAACTTAACAACCAAATATTTCTACCTGATAAACTCACAAGTTTTCTCTTTTCTTGATATAGTTATTCTAATTCAGACTGCTATCCTTAACAGTGTAGGTCATCATTAATAACAGAAATAGGAATTTCCTCATACTATGCATAAGTGGGCAAGAATAATCTTCTCAGGATTTTGACAGATAATTTTACTGTTTTGATAGCCCTGAAATTTTATAGAGCACTTTAAGCTGTATTAAAAAATTATTTAACGAAACATAAACTTCTAAGTATCTGAGCCATCAAAGCAAGCAAGTCTTAGGAGCCTAAGCAGTTCAATACTACAAGAGCTGAATGATATATAACTAACTTCATATTCTGTGCCACACCATTCCTTCACAGGAAGCCTGGGTCAGAGAATTTAATCTGACCTTCACAGACCCTGCCAAGGACTTGATGCCACTTACTGGACATCTTCTAAATAAATGTTTCTTTAGCCCAGTCCAGATCATGTCCAGCATTTGCCAAGATCCTCAAGTTCAGGCATAAGTAAATCCTGTGCTAAACATGTATGAGCCAACTCCTTATGCTTAGCAGAGTCTGTGTAATTCAGTGTCACAGGAGATTGTAAAATGTGTTGGCTTTTTTGTTTTTTAGAGGGATGCCTGTGAATAATTTAATTTGTGAATATAGATGGAGGTGAGTGTTTGTAAAGGCTGTGTTTAACCAAGGTTGGATAAACTCCTCAAGCTTTTTTTGTAATCAGTAGAAGGAGAAGCTCCTCTGGAGGATGTCAAAATAGGCACTTTTCTCTGTGCTAACCCCAAAAGGTGCCAGGGAAGGTTAGGTTTGCAAGGACAGAGTAAATCTCATGAACAATTAAGATTAACTCTATGGTGAACTTTAAAATGCCAAGACACAGTTCTTCTCCTTGTCCATTATTTAACCAATGCAGTAGCAGAATTCCAAAGAGACATGTATGGATACAGCTATAGCTGTACTGCAACATGAATTCCTTTGTCTAAAGCCAAATCCCAGCTTGATGTGAAGCCTTCCAGGATACAAGATGCCTTCACACTTTTATAAAAACAGTCTCTGGAAGTCGGAGAATAGTTTCTGCCTAAAAATTGCATCTATTATATGCATGCATACATATATACATATACATATTATTTTTTCAACAAGCTTTTTGTTTTTCTTGGAAAATTCAACACCCAAAAAAAAAAAAAAAGAAGAAGTTATCATTTGACCACGTGTATGTCCCATCTCCTATGAATCCTAATCAATCAGATCTCCTGACAGAAACTCATGCTGAAAAGTAAAACAAACAAATGATTTTGTTTTGGTGCTTGCCAGATAAAGAATCCTTCATTGCAAATGCAGTGTTTAAGGCAAAGTTAGTGATATCAGGCTGTTAGTATCCTTCAGCTTATAACTGAAGTAGACAAAGATATCTTTTAGACAAGAACCAGAAAAACTTACCAGAGGAGGAGAGAGGCTGTGTATGACTTCAGTGAAGGAAGGAGATTGTCTGTGCAAAGAGGGACACGTAATCTTCAGTGACTTTGGGAACCAGGACACCCACTGTTTACAAGTGAGCTGGAGTCATAGACTGGTTCTGGTGCAGTAAATAACTGTGGCACTTGCTCTCTGCCTCCTGCCCAGAGCCTCCCCAGCACCCCAGCTCGCGCCACCCAGCAGAAGAAACACGGAGAGCACAACACTCCCAGGGCTGATGTCAGGAGCCATGCGGAAAGGTACTCGCAAGCATGGCTGGAAGGGCTCATCTGATTGTTCCTGGTGCACACTCAGATTCCTTGGATGGAAAAGAATGACCTAAGCAGAGGTTGTCCTGGATGCTAAGAGTCTGGAATTCTGCACAGTGGGTCACAAGAGTGAGGAATCAGGTGTGGCTTGCTGGTTGAATCAGATAATATAACAGTAAATCCACCCCAACAATGAGAGGACCGGCAACATATCTGGTGAAAATTACCCCTGAAACCCCAGACTTAATAATTTAGATTCATTTATGAAAAGGATCTCTGATCATCACTTGATCCAGCCCTTCCACTCAGAGAAGCACCAGCCTCAAAGTTTGAGCGGGTTTCTCAGTGTTACAAACTCTAATGTCAAATATTCACTGTCTACAATTCAGTCCATAGACAGATTGACTCTAGAAGAGATCTTTATGTAACCCTTTCTTCAAGAGTCTCACTTCAGTCATCCATACTTTGTATAGAAGTATATCTACTTCAAGAACTAGCTTTTCATTCAATCAATAAACCAAAGAACTCCCTTGTTTCTTAAACAGAAATACCTTGAGAAGTTCAAACTATAGTAATTACAACCCTTCCACTACATAGATAAATATTTCAGAAGTTTTCTTTACTTTTTGAAACTATTGTACAAAACCCCACTGTGTGACTGGTAAAAGAAAGGTAAAATTAACAAGGTTTTACATAAAATACAATGGTCCCTAATTTATGGCTCGCAAAAGTAGTTATCCTAACTGTGCTTGGATGTAGCAGACAGCTTGATTTATAGTATTTGGATAGTGAAGGGCAGTGAACAGGGTGGCCATTTTGTCAGCATAATTCATGTGGTTTACATAATTTACATCAGCTTTATAACCTCAACTTTATAAGTTTAGAAGCTGATCTAATCAAGATAAAGTTAATTAGTTTTCTCCAAAAATCTCAGCTTTCGAGGAAATTCTACAGTGAGTATCTTTAAACATAGAACATTGGAGAAAAAGATTGTTCTCTGTTATCTGTCATAGTGTCTCTTAAAAGCTTTGATCTAAAAGACCTTTGCTTTTATGGTTAAGAAAAAGAATGAGTTTGCAATGAAATAGTACCATTTTATGATCTCTGACACATAAATGTCGTTTCATAGAGGTTTTGTATAGAAAACAAAAATACTTTAAAATGCCATCTCTAACTGGCTTCTGAAAGAGCATATATTTTAGGTTTGAACAACAAAATTGTTTTTTCCACATATAAACATTCATTTAGGTCCCACTCCCACACAGAACTGACTCCTCCAATAAAGAGTATGACTCACACCATTGCTGGTGAAGGATATCGACTTTTCTTTCCTGAACTAAACATCAGACAAGCATCAGAACTACAAATTTATTAACTAAGATATATCACAAACTAGTATCCACAGAACTCAGAATAGCTACAGTTCAATAGTTAATGAACTCTCCACATCCTTTCGTGGTGCAAGACTGTTTTTTTATTATCTTAAACCCACTAATGTCATTTGCTACCTCAAAAGATACATTTTAAGTACCCTGTATTGACTCATCTAAAATCTGTATTTATCAGTTAAATGAAAATCAGGTGAAACCCACAAAATCTCTTTTTTTCTTAGGTAACTTCAAGAAACTTTTCTCTTACTTTTCTTCTCTTTTGTACTTTCTCATGCAAGAGTCTTTCTAGTGCTAATACTTCTTATTCCCTGAATCACAGATATGTCCTTCCCTTTTACCCATACTGTCCTTACCCAAAGCTTTTCAAGAAGATATCAAGAAGATACCTAATCTTTAGCCTACCCTCAAAAGACCAGGATGCTGAGACAGCTCTTCCTATTCTCATAACATCTTGACTCACATCTTCTGATTTACTGTGCTATCGCTCTGTCACAAATATTTGTATCGAAGGAAGCTGCATCAAAAGAAGCACGGCCAGCAGGTCAAGGAAGGTGACTATTTTTGTGAGACTCTATTTGGAGTACTGCATCCAGCTCTGTGCTCCCCAGCAAAAGAAGGACATTGACCTGCTGGAGGGAGTCCAGAGGAGGGTCAAAAAAATCACCAGAGGGCTGGTGCACCTCTTCTGTGAAGGCAGGCTGAGAGAGCTGTGGTTGTTCAGCCTGGAGAGGAAAAGGCTCCAGAGAGAACTTACAGCACCTTCCGGTACCTAAAGGGAGCTACAAGAGAGCTGGAGAAGGACTTTTGACAAGAGCATGTAGTGATAAGACAAGGGGGGATGGCTTCAAACTGAAAGATGGTTTAAGTTTAGATTAGATGTTAGGAACAAATTCTTTACTGTGACAGTGTTGAGGCACTGGCACAGGTTTCCCAGAGAAGCTGTGGCTGCCCCATCTCTGGAAGTGATCAAGACCAGGTTAGATGACAAACCTGATCTAGTGGAAGGTGCCCCTGACCATGTCAAGGGGGTTGGAACTAGGTGATTTTTAAGGTCCCTTCCAACCCAAACCGTTCTATGATACTATGACTTCTGCAATTATCTCACACATGATCAGTCAGGAAACCGTGCATATCAAAGGGGTTATTTTGCTTGCAAGGTACCAAAACTGATAAGTTAATGTTCAGTTTGAAGTGTTCAGGCAATCTTTCAGAGCAGGAAGATATGTAGTTATGCACAGTCACTTAACTGTATTTCCAGGAAAAGCATTCCTAGAATGGTGCATTTGTCTTACAAACAAGTGAATTCATGCATGTGCAAGTGCTGCTACTCTCATAGCCAGCCAGATCTGTATTTATGGTTCTAAATGGGAAAAACATGTACAGCGATTTCCAGGCATGTAGAAACCCAGTCACAGGTGCTCTGAGGACTAGGAGTGCCACAGCTGTTAGTTTGTCAGGGGCAAGGTCTGTTAATGAAACTGAATTGCTTGCTTATGGCAAATAAGCCTTGCATGTGAATAAACTGTGGTACAACAGTGGCTGAAAACCAACAATATGACAGAGAAAATGTTGGATGTAAAACACTGACCTGGGGGACTCAGATGCAGAGTTATGCCTAATTAACGTAAGTAGAGTCAAACATGCAATTCAAACAACAGCATCTGTTAGAAAACAAAGCAACTGAAAAAGCATTTAGTTTTACACTGGGTTTTAGGAATCATTCACTTCAGGCAGGTTAACTGTGTTTGTCATGTAACTCCCAGGCATTTTTCCATGCTTTGATAATAGCAAGGCATTTATGGGGCACTTAAATACAGAATGCCTTGAAACAAAGGCATTTAAGTCCTTCCTGGAGAGCCAGCTGTGGTTATTCCTGTGTTTTTTATCACAGAAGCTGAGATCAGAATAGGAAAAATCATATTTCCCCTGAATCCTGCTGCCTCTTTTCTTCTGCTAAAAGTTGTTTCATCTAAAATGGGAAAAGGACTACAGTATCACAGTACATCCAACTGAGAGAATTATAAAGTTCAGCTCATGCTTTGAAAGTTCCACATTGGTGGTAGGAAAGTCACTGTTCAGGTTTTCATTCTCCTTTCTTTTACAGTATTTTTTTTCCTTTCTCACAGGTACATTGATGCAAACTCCTGCAAGTCAGACATCAGTCTCATAGCCTGTAAGTAACTGACTCACTGAGGCACAGTGGAGTCTCCCCCTGGACTTCAGGAAGATTCCAAACAAGTAAGAAACTTCCTCTTTGTGGCAGTTTCCTCTTTTGAGGCATTGAAAAACAACACCAGAGAGAGGGAAGAGGCAGGGAACATGCGATGCTTTCCATCTGCACTCTTCTCACTGCATTATTTATACTAATCTGAAAAATTTAAATAAGTAATATTCCCCCCTTTTATTTCTCTGTGATTGATGCTCAAGAACACTGCAGAAGCATATTTAATAACACTGAGTTATTAGATTTGCTTATACAAATATGAATGATTGTAAGTACTTACATCCTAATTAACTCTTCATCCCTGGTTATGTAACTAGAAAGTACCAGAAGACTACACTTGTTTTATTACAGGAAAACCCAATAAAAATATTGTGGAATTCATACAGCAAATCATTTTCAGTCTGAATAATCAGTCTGCATAGAAGAACATCTTCAAACAAAACAAAACAGATAAGCAAGGTAAGCTCAAGCAACCTTCCTAGGATAGTAACATGTTATTCACATGTAAAACTATTTGTGTGATTTTGTAGCAATATTTTTTTTTCCAAAGACATTAAAAGACTAGGACTTTTTCCTTCTTGTTTTTATTAATCAAAGTAATTTTTTTTTTTCTTTTCTCTCTCTGTTACTCATGGAATTGGTAACAGATCTGCTCAATATTATATGCAAAATAATATAAAAAAGACATACAAAAAGAAAATCATAAAAGCAGAATTGTTTAGAACTATCATGTACTGAAAAAAGGAGAATGAAGGACTGACATTTTTGAGTTTTTTATTTTATGATAGGGTTTTGTTTGTTTCAAATGCAGTTTGAGGTTCTTGTCACATTTCTTTATCCTCTTTTCACAAAACTGCAAAGTCATTTTGATTACTGAACATGATCCTTCTCATCTGGCATTACTAAAGCAGTGTTTCACACTGTATTTTTCTCTGCAGTCTTTTCTCTCTTCTAGTTTGAAAAGACATCTGGAGAGAAAGTTTGAATATTTTTGTATAATCCACTTTATAAATATCCTTAGTCTCAGCATCATAGGACCTGGAGGAAATCTAGTCTCTAGTATGTCTTTTGCTTACCATTCTCCTTTCTTGATTTAATTGACAAAAATGAATCATGTGTTCTTCAATACTGAATATGCAAAAACAACTCACTGAAACCTGACTGAAAACTCTGCCAAAAAGGCTGTTAACTGCTTCAGTATTGCAACAATATATTGTCATAAATATATATACACTGGCCTTTTCAACTCCTATCTCTTAATAGCTAATTCTCTGGAGTTTAAAAACAGGGACTAAGGGCTTGATTCAAAGGCTTGTATTTTTCATTTATTTCATAGTATTTGGGCTAAAGATCAGCTGTATTAAATGCCATGGCTACTACATACACAAGACACAGCTGCCACACTGCACAAAGTCAAAGGTATAAGCAGCTGTGAGAGAAGTTTCTACATGCAAGAAACATGGAGTCTGTGGAATTTATGATCCAGTTATTCTTCATTACTTAAATAATTAACTCAATTAACTGAAATATCACCAAATACCAGAATCTACCTGAAAATATATATAGAGTTGGAGAAAATAGAAACCACATTCCTACACAGCAATTAACTCATGGAACTATTTCTTTCAGCTATGACGTCTCTTTTCTGTGCTAGAACATCTGGAGAACATTTGGGACAGGATTTAACTCTGTTGACTTTTCCTCAGAATAAAAAATCACTTGAAAGAGAGCTACAAAATCCTTGTAAGTTTTCCCTTCAGCTATAAGTTATAAATGATAAGAGATTTGCAGGGGGTGAAAAAAATCAGCTAAATCAGACTGATGTAGCAAGATTGTGAAACTCTGAGACTCCAGATCTTAAGGTTAGTTTTCATCCCAACTCAGCAAAATTCTACAATTTTAATGTTTTCTTTTTCCCCGAAATTGTAATTCTGAATAAATTTGCTTCAAAAGACATTTCAGTAAGATGCTTGTAAGCATTTCATAGTTCTCTGAATCAAAATGAGTAAACTGTGCTGCTAAGTTTCATTTAGAATCAGGTTTAATATTAAGCTATATTTTGAGTATCACACTGCTAAGAGAAATGTCTCTTCTGATGTTTCTGTTATCCCTACTTTTCCTCTTTGCTAATACATACAGAGTTGTATTTCTCATGAAATGGTATTGAAGTTGTATTTCTGTCAGCAGGAGCTCTACAGCATGCTCTTGAGAGATACAGAATTTCTGCTGGCCATATAGAATAAAAGAAAACAATGAGGTAAAATTTGAAAACACTCCAAAACTGCAAGTGATTCACAGTTTTTATAAGGCAGAGTACTGATAAGAAAATTCAGTCTTTAAATGTTTGATGTTCTGAAATTAAATATTTTACAAGAGTTAAAAATTAAATGTTCTTGGACTTAACTGACCAGCATATGAAATTTTGATTTTTCTCAGACTTTCTTCCTCATTAAAAATTTAAATTTGAGAAAACTGCAGTTTCCTTTGGGTAAACAAACAAGGAAAAGGAAAAAAAAAATCTGTTTGTGATATTCAATTCCTAGCTAGTTACCTTGGTAGCATTTTACATCTATTTAGTGTTTACTAGCACAGGCTGGTAGAGGAGTGTATGTGAGTATATAACAATCTAGCTCTATTAATAAGCACATACATTTAAGTAGGAATGCCAAGGAGCAATTTTCATTTCTACAACAGGCTATTATATTATGGAAATGTGTTTTCTAGCTGTTGTGCCTGTCTAGACTGCTATCAGCAGCTTGTATTTGTTATGAAAGCCTGCAGCTGGTCCATGCAAAGTTTGCTGTTTTGCAGCCCATCTGCTCAGAAGAGATCTGTAACACTGCCCAATTTGGATTAACACTCCCTTATCATTGTAGTTGCAGTTCCTAAATAGAAATCTGAAATAATGATGGTTGCTTTCTACTTTAGATCCCAGTACATAATCTCCTGTCTGGGCAGATGGCTATCTGGAAGGTGAAACCAGAGATAACTGAGAATTTAGCAAAGCAGGCCAGGGAGCGGCATCCTTTCATTTCTGTGGCTTGTTTGATCCCTGTACTCTTACCAAAACTGTGATGCTGAATGTTCTTAGGAGATGAGAAGGTGGCAGTGAAGATAAGTAAAGTGTGAACAAATGGACGTGTTAAACTCAGGAGACAAAAATAGAAGTCTGTGTTGAAACTACACACCCTATACACAGCTAATGTGTTTCTTCCTGAGCAAGACTTGAACTTGATCTTAACTTTAGGCAAAATTGCAGTTAACAAGCTCGGCACACTTTCTAGAAGTAGTCATTAGCTGTCTCATTAGTAAAAGTTTAAGAAAACCCACTGTTCTTATTTTTTACTGATAGTAGTATAATTGTTTTCCATTTTCTACACACCATTTAATATTGGGAAGGGAAAAGTTGGACTTCAGCTCATTTTAATAAAGTTTGTTCTGATATAAAAATGCAGCCACTTTCTGAGTGATCCAAATAAGCAAACTGATTTATATTCTTAAAGATTTAGATTATTTTGGGATCCAAACTTACCCTTATTGATATCCTCCATTACTGATTTAAAAATGAAGCATGAAAGATCATTGAATTTACATAACGATAGTCAGTTATTAGAAAATTGTTCTTTTTTTAGGTGCAGGTTCTGTAATGTGGCTCTGCAGTGGACCACCTGCTCTTATTCAAAGTCCTGCTAACCATCTGGAGATACGATATGATATACTATCTGAGATAGTAAAGTGCTGACAGAGCCAACAGAAATGGTGGATTATTGATCAGGAAGAATGGTTAGTGTCCCTAAGCAGCATACGGGAGCTCCTTGCATAGATCATTATTGGCTACTTTGTGTGCCATTGTGACATTTTTCCTTGGTTTTCTCTCTTGCATGCTTACTGTGATTTCTGGCACCTGCCTCTGACTTCTTGTTCCTGTTATAATTTGATTTCTGCTACAAACCTCTCCTCCTTCTGATCGTGTTTCTAAACAGATTCTTAGCCTGGGAAAACTCTTAAACTTCTCTGTCTCATGACTATGAATCAAGGTCTCCACC
Organism: Daphoenositta chrysoptera; assembly: GCA_013397915.1. Classification (NCBI taxonomy): domain Eukaryota; kingdom Metazoa; phylum Chordata; class Aves; order Passeriformes; genus Daphoenositta; species Daphoenositta chrysoptera. Next base: position 255,515 of record VZRO01001066.1, on the reverse strand, counting down.
TCTGCCTTTAGCCTTATAGCCATCAGGACCAGTCATACAGGTTTCTAATATGATTAACCTGATATAAACAGGTGATGGTGTACAATTTTAAATTGGGAGAAGAAACTTGATTAACAAAACAACAGAGCAAAATATTTCAATTTCAGAAATATAATAGATACTAGCAATTGAATTTTTTATGCTTATAAGCTCAAAATTCCTGGAATTTTAAGATGGGAAAAAACCCTCATGAGATGTTACTGTGTCGTAGTTGATACAGAACTTAAAGCTATCATTAGACCCTTACTTAGATTAATCCAGTTTGCATGGAAAATATGTGCATTATTCTCTTAAGGATTGTATTTCTAGAACAGATGGTCTATGTACACAGCAAAGAACTTGACCTGGGTAAATTCTGCTCTCACATATGGTGTTTGTGGGGCCTTGTTGATGTAACCATTGGGTTTTTTTTGCATGTGTGTGTTTTCAAAGTGTTTGAGAAACAGCAAAGGATGAATTGTGACCCACAAGAATATTTCTTCCACAGCATGATGCTAAATATGTATTTTATGCCCAAGGACAAGCTAGGCGGTTATGCAAAAATATATGAAGATATGAGGGCAGTGTGAGCAGTGTTTAACTGTGTTGGAAGATCAATGCATCGAGCATGGCTAAGAGCAGAAACATATGGAATAGTTCCTTAGAAAAGAAAAAAGTGGTAGTCAGCAAACCATAGTAAAATCAGAACAGGGAACACAGCTGGCCTTCTTTCTGATGCTTTGAGTCACATACATTGCAAGAAATTGAAAAAAAGGCACACCCTCCTCTCTTCTAATAAAGGAACTTATGCTTTTTCTGGCTTTTTCTACTCTGTAGAAGAGGAATAATGGAAGAGAAGGCATCTCAAAGACTTTCCTGTGATTTACATGCCCTACACAGGCAGTATCTGACCTTTAATTTGGCTAGATGTGCATTGATTAGGACTGAATCTCATTAAGACACAATCTACTGGGGGTGGTGCAAGAGAAAATATAATATTGATTAAAAAATAAAATAATCCTCCTCTCTCTCTCACCCTCCTGACTGCCATAGCTCATAATTAGCCTTCTCATCTAGCTTTCCTCCTACATGTTATGTAGCTGTCAGTCTGACTGGAAGCAAGACCATAAGAATGCAATTAGAAATTTCAAATTAGCAGTCAAGCACAGACATGGGATGGAGGAACCTGCATCATGCCCAGTATGTCGTTTGACTGAAGTGTGATCACAGTAATGTGAGTTAAAGATTTTTAATTCAACATAAAAATATGACTGCTAATATGCTTATGCTAGAGTTTAGGAATTGCATCACATTTTTCTTATATAGGATGACCATGAGAATCAGCTGGTATGCATCAGCACAGATGAGGTCATTTTTGCCCTAAAATGTAAGACTGAAAGGGTTATTTCTGTCCACTGTGGGAATACTTTACAGAGAAAATATTAAAAGGCAAACTTGGCTAATGCTGGCTCTGTGTTAGAGCTGTAGAAAGGAATTGAATCAGAAGGGATAATTTTTTCCCTTCCTTCCTTTTCATGATATTTTAGAAAGCTACAGTACCGTGATAAAGGTTCAGACAGTAACGAGACAATACCAGGATCTTCCTAGGCCAAATGTAGGCTTTTTAAAAAGTGAATGCAGCACCGACAGTGTTTATATGAGTTTTGATTAGCTTTACTCAAATTTTATTTGAGACTATCAGCATCTGTTTTGGGATTTACAGGGTTTTCAAGTTCTAATAGAACAGTTATCATCATGTTTATTGTGGTTGTTACTTAATTGTAGGCAAATTTGGTGGGAGGGCTCTTTGTAGAAAGAAAATCCAAATTAAACAAGTAGGAAATTTGGTGTATTAGCAAGGTAATTTTCTTTCTGATAGAAGGATGTGTTTGAGCTGACCTATTAAAAACATCACTGGTTTACTGTTCAGACTCTTCATAATGATGAGTCACTGAGCAGTGAGCAAAGGAAACCACAGTAAGCATCCTCATCTATCGTGTACCACCACTGAGTTCACTGAAGTGATACTCTTCTGCTCTCTGCCAAGATCTGGGTAAAGCTCCATGTTCAGTAAGTTATATTTCTATTGGCCATTTAATAGATTGCTGTGTTTCCATGTTCATAAACCAGAGTTTCAAAGGGCTTGTTCAGTGGTCTTCCTACAAGGTTTTAATCAAAGCCAACAGCTCAGCTGGTTCACTCAGTAAAAGAGAAATAGCAATTCACCTTTGCAGAAAAGGTACTGGAGGCAAATCAGAAACTAAAATGATGGAGTCTGGAAGAAGAAATATTAATTTCAGAGCTTCCACTGGGGCTTGCTTGGCCCTCTGAAAACACAAGAAAAACTCTCTCCCCACAAAGAACTTTCAGACATAGTTTTTTCTTCTCATCCTCAGTTCTTATACTGTGGGGACTTCTGGTGCCACGAAAATTTAAACCCAAATAAAATTTTAGTAAAAGAAAGAAATCATGCAAAAGCAAGATCTTATTATTACTTGATTACACTGTGATATGTAGATTGAGAAGGAGTATTAAATTTAAAGATCTTTAGAGGAACACAATGAAAATATATCTATTGCTTGGAGTTTCATTTTACCTGCTCTGGTAATAAAAACACCCTGTTCTACCCATACCTTACTGAAATACTGTTGAGCTATTTGCAGTTATTACTCTGTTTTAAGCTCATTTTCAGATATACTTGAACTGATCTATGGCATTCTTTTAATTTAAATCAAAGTTGGCATTTGCTATTTTACATTTTCCCCCATGACTGCAGGGTTTCAGGAATTCTTTTGTGTCTTCTGTGCTGCATTTTAAGAGAAGAGCCTTCCTCCTAGGGTTTATACACCTATCTTGTAGTGCAGACCACTTCTTCAGACCCAGGCATTTAGAAGAGATAATAGCTCTGGATCTGAGGATGCTACTCCCAGACCTTACCTGTTCCTTTAAATTGCTGGGTCTTCCTTAAAATTGTGCTAAAGAGAGATATCAGCTATGATCTGCTTTGAGGGGCAGATAATAAAATCTGCTGTCAAATTCACATGAAAAAGTTCCCCTAGTTCATTCTATTCTCCACTTAACAATGTTGTTAGCATGTCAGTGGAAGGTAATTTTTACCCTTGAGGTTAGTGTATTACTGTCTTCATAGAAATTAGCAAAGAATAAAAAAAATCTTGTCATTTCTTTTCTTCCTACCCTCACTTAGATCTAGAAAAACTGGAACACCAGCCTCAGCAGGTAGGAACAGAGCACAGTACATAGCATTGCAACTACTTTCTGGGGAAGTCCAATAGAAAAATATGCACCCATAAGATCTGAGAAAGGAAAAATATAGATGAATATATTGTTGGTGATGAGGAGCTAATTAACAAAACAGTTATTTGGTTTCTGTGCAAACAGTGACACAAATACTAAAAAAAAATATGGAAAAACAAAAGTCAACTTCTGCATGTCATAGTTTAGTGTTGAGGATGAGAGTTAGAAAAAGTACAAATTTTATTTCTCTCGAGGAGAATAAGCATTAAATTTAGTAAGCAGAAATATTACCCTAAGGAGAGACTGAAACTTCAAAATGAGTTACAAATCAAACACAAGCCAATGCCTTATGCTAGATTTTCTTAAGCAGAAGCTGAAAAAAAGAACCCCAACATCAAAGAAAGGAGAAAAATGCTGATCTTAACACACATTTAATTATTTTTGAATACTCATAGGCACAGTTTGCAGGAGCTGTCAAAACAGGAAAATCCCCCCTCTCTCATTCGTCTTGTTTTTGTTTGTTTGTTGGTTGGTTTGTTTTTATCAGGTGTTTAAAAGTTTGACACAGAGTTCATATTTATTATATGCATTAATTTTGAATCAAACATGTTTCCATATTCAGAAACGCTGACAGGCTTGGACCCGTGCTCACATTTTACCAGAAAGGGTAAGATACACAACAGGAGATTTAGAAAGTTAAATTAATTCAAGAAAGTGTGTGTGCTAGTCAAATAATTTGATTTCTGGTTCAGTCTACTGTTCTATATATAGACATATATATATATATATATTTATCCATAGATGTATGCGAATGAAATGTGAGTTTCGTATTTCTGGCACTAACTTGGGTTTATGTAGGACACCTCCTCACAGACTTAATTACTGTCTCTACTAATTTGCCAGCTTTTCAACCTTTTAATTTTAAATTGTTTGGGTGCCAGCATCCTTGGTGGCTGATGTCGATTTACCATAGTCTGAAACAGCAATAGCAGGAGCTTCTACTTTTGCAGAACTGGTACCCTGCATCTCTGTGGTTCCCTGGACACACCTTCTTCTTGTGACCAAGAGTATTTTCTGACTGCATTTCAGTATTTTCACCTTTGACCCTTCACCTTATTATCTGGAGTACCAACAAGCAGAGAACACAGCCAACAGGGATGGCGAGGTGGGACCAGAAGAGAAGGTCCCACGCCCAGAGGTGGTGTGTGGCCCTGCCATGGCTGGTGAGACACCAGGGGTGACACAGCAGGGACAAATCTGCAGGGCCAGTTTGCATGAGGGCTCCTGGCACATCCACCCCAGTCCCTGATGTCTGGGGACTCCCTGAGGCTGGGACGTAAGCCACCTTCCCTGTGGGAGAGACACTGTGGATAAAACACCCAGTCACTGCACAGCCTCAAGAAGGGATTAGGCACAGAACTGAGGGATCCTTTGGGAGGACCTGGACCCCACATTGTGTGGAAGGAGCAGCAGGTAGATGCTGCCCCTGAACAAGGAGAGGATGCAGAATGCCAGGAAGCAGAAAGCCAGACGCTTAAAAGTTTGGTGACAGAAGGAAAAGCTCTTTTCCCCACTTTGCACCTATGCATTGACAGAGGAGATTTAAAGCCCTGACAAAAGACAAGGAGGAACAGGTTTTCTCACAGCACACTGGGGAGATATCTGAGCTTTGACCTGGATTTGGACCAGATATTTTGTAAAAGTTTCTTCTAACATAAATTGTCTTGATTGTTCTATTGATTCTAATCAATGATCGTATGACATCAGTATCTTTGAAATTTTCAAACTGCAGCCACAGATCAATATCCAGGACAATTTGAAGGAAGGATAGTGTATCCTACAAGCTGGATTTGACTGACTGTGGCAGTGTCAACATTCCTGGAAACTCTGGACTTGGGTGTTTTCATACTCTAGTGCCCACTTTTTTTCCAGCAGTTATCACATACCTTCATCTACAAAGCTAAACACTCCAATCTCATTTTCTGATGTTGCAGGACACATCTCACCACTCCAACAATTATATTATATCCTGCTCCCATTTTATGCTTAAGAACTATAAACTGTTTCTGTGGTTATTATACTGTGAGGTTGGAACAATAACAATGTTGCTTTTAATTTCTATTATTAAATGTTTCTTTTTTATAGCACCAGTAGTTCTTTGCAAACAGTGCTCTGAATCTTCTTTCATTATGTGCCTTAAAACTAGTTAAATTATTGGAATTACCTTTATATCTTAAATACCATAGCCTCCATCACTGATGTTCATTCAGATTCCATGAGGAACATCTAATAAGAAGGAAACAATTCACGTTTTGTTTCACTTGTGGAATAGTCTAATTTGGTAATATTTTAAAGGAATCTGAGTAGTACATTAAAGAGTAACCATGTCCCCATAATCAAAAATGGGTTTTTGTTTATTGCCATACTCCAGTTTCCTTGAGAATTCCTCCATAGAAGGTGTAGTATCTTTTGTCTTTTCCCATCTGAAGTTATACATCACATATACCCAGAGAACTTCTTTGTATTACCAGAAAATGAGAAGGAAAATAAAGATATCTGGTTTAGAGGATCTGGGGTTTGCCAGCTGGCCTATGAATCATCTGTTCTGGGAATGGTATCAATCTCTCTTGTTTGATACTCTAACAGTTTATACCTGTTCAAATACACAGTCTTTAGAGAATTTAATCCTCATTTAATATGACAAGAATTCAAAATATATGTGAAATCAACCAACTACTTTAAGGGACTAAAACTTATATTTTGACTTCATTATTCCTATTCAGTCTATTTATCTATTTGCTATTATGCAAATATTTTGTAACTACCAAAATATACACTCAGAAGGCAATGAGTGTATATTTTTTATGATTTTTTTTTAAGTAAAACGACGTACAAATGAGCAACAAATGGAAATGAACAAGAGTGTTGTAATGAGTGAAATTTTTTTTTTTAATTTGAATTTTCAGTTAAAGTGGTACATTTACACAAAATATTTTTATTTCTCATAACTGTATTTTTGTTTATTATTCAACTGTAGAATCTCAGTCAACTGAAGTAATAAAATTTTTAAGGTTTAAATATTTCTGTTAACTTTTTACTAAAAACTGAAATATTTGGGGATAATTTTTGCCTGAAATAAACATTTCATACACTTTCAATGAACACATATCCCTGCTACAGAAATCAGACCATTTGTATTGTAAACAACATATTTGCAAGGAAATGAACAGATTTTTATTTAAAGCAGCATGTTTTTTGTAATTCCAATAGTTTTTATCCAGTCACAATTATTTTTCAAATCAATGCACTTCAATTTTTATCAAGATGCTTTTTATCACATTATTCATTTCCAGTCTGATATATTCAACTAAACTAGTAGATATCATATGTAGGAATAAATGATTTTGCATCAAAACCACTGAAAGTTAATTTAAATTTAAGGAAATCCTTTTAGCAAAATATGTAAGTTAAAAAAGTCAGCTGAATTTTTATCTGTCTTAGAATTATATTAATGTCTTATTCTCAGCAGACATGAGGTCATTTTAATGAGTCCATATTTGCTAGTTGTAATAGTCATATTTATAGTGTTCAAAAACACACAGCAAAGAATTGCATTGAAAAGAACTATAGTATTTAATGACAAAAAAACCCAAAATAAACCAAAACAAACAAAGGAAAAAGGATCATTTAGTTTTTGTTCCATTTTCATTGTATAATTATTAGATATCTTGAAATTAGCCATTAAAATAAGCAGGTAATAAGCATCATTCAACTCATACTGAGGCAGAGGAGGAGTTTTCCAAGCAGCTGCTTGGTTACTACTGGCAGTAGTCTGGGTGTGTTGTTTCCTAAAACACAGACTAACCATCCAAGGTAATTCAGGTCCAAAGGGTCTTCTGAAGGTCTCCAGTCTGGCTGGAGTCTGGCTTCTTGCCCCACACAGGGTCTCCTGTGAGATCTGTGAGGTTGTTCTGGGCTTTGCTTTGAAACACCTGCAAGAGCAAAGAGTTCACAACTTCTCTGGTCCACCTGTGCTGCTGCCCTTATCAGGGAAAGGTTCTCCTTATAGGCTCCGTGTGCCTCTCACACTTTTGTTTATGTCCAGTCTCTCATCATCCTGGTCTGCACAGCTGAGAAGAGCCCAGCTTCATCCCCTTGATGATCAGTGTTGTTTGCTCAGGCACTGATATTATGTCTATCCAGAGGCATATCTGCTCCAGGCTGAAACATTCCAGCTCCCCCAAGCCTCTCCTCACAGGGCAAGTGCTCCAGACCTGTTATGTTGGCTTGATTCTCTGCTCTCACTCTCCTAGCTAAGTCTGCAAGAAGCTCACCCACTTTCCATATTGCACAGATTCAGATGCAAAGCCAGAACATTGAATATATGTGGCTTCTACAAGCAACAGCTTTAAGCTAGCCAAAATTATATAAAGAGCTTTCTGGGCAAGTGATGAAGAACATTTAGAAAAAAAAAAATTAAAAATGCTTCATTGAATGCCTGGAGGATTTAGATTAATAAAAGCAGTGCTTATACACTACTAATTTGGCGCATTTACTTAGGTTTTCTGATTGACATACAGACTGACATTTGACCACACATGGGTAATTCATTGTTAAAATATATTTTTTTTATCTCTGTGCTTTTTTTTGACATTGCTGAATATGTGTCTTTCCTCACCTTGAATATGATCATCTGTTCTTCCTTACTCTTTCTGACCTCCTCCTCAATTTTGTTCAATGCGTTCCCCTGACTATTTCTCTTTGCACAATGGCTCAACAGGATCCTGCTGTCTTCGCTTCCTGCTGCAAATCCCATATCTACTCTGACAACATTTCTTAATACTCACATTTTTGACATTTCTACTCCAGCCAGTCTCACATTATGTTCTCTGCAACACCTCGTTTGTAGTTATATTTATCATAGCTGGTATAAACCTTTGTTTTTATTTTTGCCAGATATTTTTAATATATGTTTATTTTTTTTTCTGTTGTATTTAGCTGAAGACCAGGAAGTTAATACAGAATCAATCTCTAGTCCTTCAAATACCTTTTTAATATTATTATTAGCATCACTACTGCTAAATCAAGGAACTGCCATTGTGTCACTTCCTCCTTGTATTTTAAATTCTACAGATGTGTAATTTACATTCAAGTGTTGCAATCTTTCTATGACTTTGACGTTTTTATCCTCAAAATTATCTGTCCTTAGTCCTTATAATTTATAGTAAGACTATTTTTGTCATGTAAACAGTTGAACTAGTTGATTGTGTAGGCTCCTTCCAACAGAACTATTATTCTATTCTATTCTATTCTATTCTATTCTATTCTATTCTATTCTATTCTATTCTATTCTATTCTATTCTATTCTATTCTATTCTATTCTATTCTCACCTTTCAGCTACCTTCTTCAGACTGTGAAAATAAAAATATGTTCATATCTCTGATCAATTATCTGTTGGTCACAATTATCTTTCTTTCCAAGCTGTTCTCGTATTGTTTTCTTGCATCTCTGGATTTTAAATTTATATGTCAATAGTAGGTTGTCAATGTAATTACATTCGTGAAGCACATTACATACCTACTTTATATATGCAAAGAGAACTCCTAAAAATTAGTAGAGATATTAAAGTTAGATTTATCTTACAGGGATATCTCAAAGTGGAAGAGATTATAAAATTACTTAATATCTGCAGACATTTAAAATATTTTCACATTAGTCTTATTTTCTCAACCAATTCACCAAGTGATGATTCAAATACAGCTTTACACATTTTTATGACATTTTCCTTTATAGATCTTATAATTACAGTGATGATGAACAGTATTTAAACATCTGTGGCTACAGTGAAGACATTATTCTTGGCAATTATTATCTACGTCTTGATCCTGCAAACACTTCATCATGGCTGCAGCTCCCCCCATCTGAGTAGTCTGATTGAATTCACACGGGCTGTTTATGTGAGTGAGATTTTCAGTTTTCAGAGCCAGAAAGCAATTCTACCATCACCTGACCTCTTGCTTTATACAGGCTGAAGAACTTTACTTGTCCACAGACATTTGTCTCAAGCAGATGCTTTTGCTACAGGTGAGGAGGCTTAGAATGGAAGGAACTGATGCAGTTCACAGGCCTGCATCACATCTTTTCCAAAGTAAAACTCTCCGGAACAGCTGCAGTGAGGACACCAGATAGTTATCACAGTCAGTTTTATACTAGCAGCAATAGCTGCTACTTTTGAAATATGCTGCTTGCTTCTGAAGACAGTCTTGAACTACTTATGTGGGGCAGACGCTGAGAAAACACAGTACACAGAAAAAAAATGTGTGGTTAATTTTCTTTATATAAGTTAAGGTTCAGTTTCCAGCTACTAGTTTCTATTAGTTTTTTAGATTTGTTGGTTGAGGGTTTTTTTTGGTAAGTAGAAAGTCCTTCTCTTCTAGCACTATTTTGTGACATTTAGCATACCCACATTTGTGAAAAAGGGAATTAAATTCCTCTGTGCACTTCTTGCTGTCATTCCTGCTTTAAAAAATATTTTTAAATTAGACTGATGCTGCCATAAACCACAGAATTAGTTCACTGATATTGCAGGATGGCCTTTCCTTATATACTGGAGATCAAGAGTGAATATTGGAATTATTTTCAGATATGGAAAAAGGCAGAAATTGAGAGCAGATTTTCTGGAGTTAAAAGTTCAGTGAATTCAGTTAATCACTGTGGTATTTTATTTTCATTCTAGTTCTCTAACATAATCACAAAAAAGCCACTTTATATTTTCAGAAAAACAGGAAGGTAACTAATTTATGATCAACTATTTCCAAGTTTAAGTAACCAGAGAAATAAAACTTAAATGTAACACATTTAAATGTAATACTGAATTGCTTTCAGCATGCTTTTTTACTGCTAAAGTTCATATATAGAACTTCACTTCTCCTTTCAGAAATAGCTGCATTTCTCTATCAATAAAACTATTTTAATAAACAACTGTAACTCAAGGACAATGCCAATTAATCAGACGTGACTATATTGTCAAGAGCCATCAGACATAGATTAGATATCTGTAACAGAATTTACAAAAGCCCAAGATTTTTAATTCGCCACAATTGCTAAAAGCTTTTTTAATCCATGTAAATGTAGACAAGTGAAAGATTTGTACTCATAGGTGTGCCAAGTGCATGTAGTTCTGTCTGAATATTTTACAGGCACTTATCTGTGGTTGTAAGACATATGTCAAAAGGACTGGCACGTAAAAAGTGCCATTGTACAACAGTTTCATCTGCACTTCCTTGTTGAAAATTTGTAATAAATGTCAGTAGTGCTACAGCCTACAGTCACGCAGATTTAATATTCCAGATCATGACCATGAAGACATACTCTTGAGGAAAAAAAAGGAAGAAAAAAAAGAAGGTCGCATTTAAAATTCCTTCAGTGCAAGATAAAATTTTAGAAATAAAAACCTGTCTTCTGTAAAATGCCATTAAAGAGTAAAGATATAGAGTGTAATACGGAAAGAGAAAAATACAATAAAGTGGGACTTCACCGGAATGAGAAGGAACAATTTAATAACGAGGCTTTTATCACACTTGCTCAGAGATTTTCTCCCTCTTTTGTTTTCAGTTCCATTTATGAAAACCTATAACTGAAAGTGTATAATAAAGGTTAACATTGACATAATCCATGGCAGCAACATAATTCTGAATAGTGAAAGGACTTGTGTTCACTGAGGAATGAGAGAAAATTGAGAAAACTGTAACATATGACAAAGTTTAACTGGAAACACTTTTACTTAAGGGCAAGGATTCCCAAATTACTTGCATGTGGTTACAAACGTCTCCTTTCCTTTGAAATAGACATCCCTGATCAAAGTGAAGTATAATAATCACTGTTAATCTGTACATGGTCCCATAGCCCCATCCCTGGAAGTGTTCAAGGCCAGGTTGGATGGGGCTTTGAGTAACCTGGCCTCATGGAAGGCTTCCTACCCATGGCACTGGGGTTGAAACTAGATTGTCTTCAAAGTCTCTTCCTAACCAAACAAATTTATGATTCTATGCTTTTTTTAGAGTATAATGGGAATTTTTACCTCGTCATCTATATTTCCTTACTCTCCTTCTCTTTTGAGTAGAGTTTTCTAATACAGAATTCAAGTTACATCAAACTCTTTGGCTTTTCCTAAACGCATTTCATATTTTTAGGTTGGTTTTCTTTTGACAACCTGGAAGAAAATCTGGTCAGTTTATTGCAGTTCATAGTCAAGTTTTGACTTTTCTCTGATTCCAAATCTGAACGAAATATTCAAATGTTTTTCTTCTCAGTGTAGTATAAAAACCAACAAGTGAGAGTGTACTCCAAGCCCCAAATATATTCAGATGGTCCTGGCTATATGTGATCCTCTTAGGGTGTATCAGGGGGAATCAACATATAAGAGTTTATATATTTCTTATGTGGAAACTGTTGATGACGTGTAATTGACAATTATGATCTGGAAATATACATACATATCTACATGGAAGTCGGAATAAATGACCTCTTGAGATCCTTTCCCACCTTCTTATGATGTTACAAATTTTATTTTTTTTTAATATAAGAACCTGCAGAGATACTGTGTCACATTGCTAAAATTTAATTTCACTGAATGCTTTTATTTACTTATTTCCAAAAATGCTTAGTACCTTATGGGACTATACCTTCTATCTCAAAATAATACCAGTAAAACTCCTTCGAAACACATCACCTTCCCTGATGACATTTTTCTCTCATTTATCAAGGACAAGAGCAACATGTTCTGAGATCTGTGCAATGAAAGAAGAAAATCTCTTTATTGTAGCAGTCCCTTTTGTTTCCATTATTGAACTAGGATTCCCATCAGTTTACACTAGCGTGTTTATTGTTTCACAGTTAATTCTAAAGTGTTATACTTCATACAAAACACTAAAAGAATGGAGAAAATTGTAGTTCACAGAGGGATTTATTTTCTTTAATTTTCTTGACAGGATAGCTTTTTTTTTCTTCCATTCAATAGGAATAGCTGAAGTATTCAAGTCCACTCTTTGATTTTATCAACTATCACTAAAAAAATGTAGGTAGCATCATATTTTTTATATTTGTGATTCAGTCATTGGATATTTATTGTTAATGGCTTAAAACAGAATTTGGTGTTGTTTTCTGTCTATATACTTTTCTCTCATTCCACCTCTTTCCCTCTAGTAAACACATCCAATATAGTCACTGTATTTTCACAGGCACTGGGAGAAAGTGATGGAAAGAAAAGCCAAATCATGTCCTCATTGTGAACTTTTTCAAACATACTTAATTAAGCAGTGATAGATACCATGAAATCCAGGTATAATGAAGATTTGTATCACCTCCTCCACTCCATCAAGCTCAAGGACTGCTTGCTTGAGGTCCAGCTCTGGGAGAAATTAGTTTATCTTGTTCTTGAATGGCAGGGTTAGGCTCCAGACAGCTCGTGGTGTAGGCATTGCAACTTCTACCTCTTTGCAGAGCTACAGTTCTGTTTAGTAGTGATCTAGTTCTGATTTTCTTGGAACCTGGAAAATCTCATTTGTTGTCTTTGTATGTACAGATACGACTGGTCTAACTTAGGGCATGTTGGATTGCTACTGAATCTATCAGCACTGATGCCATGTGATACCAGAAGCAAGGTGTTATCAAAAATGGAGTCTCTCCTTTAAACTAGAAAAAGGGAAGCTTGTCTATTCAATCAGAATGCATTTCCTGTGGAAGTCAAGATCCTCAGAACTTATGATGTTACAAATTTTATTTAGGAATTTAGGAAATTAGGAAAGCATGCAGGAATTTATACAAAATAACTGAAGCTTATTTCTTCAGACTGGCAGGACAAAAGGAAGGTTTGGAACTTTCAGAAACATAGTCTTCTATAAAAATAAAAAGATACTAAAAAAATATTTGCAGGTCTGGCATCATGAGCATATTTTCATTAACATGCAGAACACCTCAGCATCAAATGTATCAGCATGTTATCTAAAAGCTTCTACGATTGTCCTACTTACGGATGACTGATAAGAACAGTTCCAGTTTCCAATTAAATCAATTACAAATCTCCTTCTAGTTTCAGTGGAATATGGATCATGTCCACAGCGCATCATGTCATGAAACTTTTATTATAATTCCATACCGTTGGATAAGTTCAAATATGTGATTTCCAAAACTGCAAGCTGCAGCAAAGTCTCTATCTTTGTCTCTCTAAAAACATTAAAAAATACCATTAGGTACCAAGCAGATGTTCTAAGCTGAGTAAAATCTTAGCTCTCAGTTTCATATGATAAAAACTACTGATAGTCATGTTCAGGTCTCCTGAGTATGAACCAAAAGTAAGTCACAAGTAGCTCTGTAACTGCTGAGGAATCACTCAATTCTTACTTGCAACATCTGTAAAAAAATAAAAATAACAGAACCTGTGGAATAGAGGGGGAAAAAAAGATATTGTTCTCTCCTGAGAACGCAGAGAAAATACAACAGCAAAGTACACAAAAGATAAATGTTTTTAAGGGTAAGGAACTCTATTAGAGGATTAAAGTCTTCCTGAGCATCTAAAATACACTGCTGGTTGCACTGCAACTGTGCATGTAGAACAGACCTTTTTTTTTTTCATTTATAAGATATCTGTATTATTATCAAATAGCTGTAATTAAGATATTACAACTAAATCAGTTCTTAAAAATGAGGATAAGGAACACTAGTCCTTTGTGATTTTTGTGAGCTCACCTTCCCAGTACCTTGTGATTCCACAATAATGTATAAAGTTATTAATGATGTAGTTTAGAATCAAGAAATAGTCAAGGTAACATATCTTGTAAGATTTACATGGTTATGGTAAAAATGTAGGAATTGTTTGGGTGTAAATTAATTCATTCTAGTCTATGTTATCAATTAGAAAAAACTTTCTCTGTGTTGGTAGTTTTGCTCTAAAATACAGATGGTTGAAAAATCCTTGGCAAAACAGCTTTGTTTCAAAAATCAGGTCTGTTCAAAATGAAAATGACTAATTTTGACTGCATAAAATTTTAATCTAAGGAAAGTTAAAAAGAATAATTTAAGCTTTTTAATTTTTTAATTTTTTAATTTAAGCTTTTTTTTTATTATTATTAAAATACTGTAAGGACTTACAGAGCACAGTTGCCTGTCCCAAACACTGTTTAGGCCACAGAAGGACTTTGCTGTGAGATCAACACAGAATGGAGCAACAGGAGGGTGATAACTCCGGGCCTGGCCCAGCTGAGGTCTGGCTGGCACATCCTGGGTAATGCATCCAGACAAAAATTCCCGATGGCAAACTGTGTGAAGAAGCTTCTGCTCATACACATATCACAGTCAAAGAAAGATCACCCCAAGTTACGGGACAGATGGCACCTGCGGCCACAAACACCACGGAACCCTGTTCCCCCCCATTATGCCACCGTGGACAAATCCCCACACTAGAGATAAGATAAAGGTGGTACTATTGTCTGGGTGTTATCTCAGACCTACGGGAAACTTAACAAACCTGGGGGAGAAGAAGAATGTATTGCTGATAATGGACACAAACAATGCAGAATTTAAGAGCCACAAGGAAAGGTAACTCAGCAACTGTGATGAAATCACCTTTGTTTCCTAAAATATATAACTAGGGAAAAGTTTTGAATGACCTCAGGACCCCCACCACCAAGAAGCCCAAGGTGAAGAAAGAACAACAGGACACTGCTGGATCCATGGATTGTTGCTGTCTTCTGCTTGACCCCTCTTTCTCTTCTCCCTCTTTTCTATTTCTTTCTATATCTCCTTACCTCAGAATCATTGTTAAATAAAATCTGTGTTATGGACTTCAGCATATCGTCTTGTTTGCACCTTAATTCAGGCAGAGGCATCTCTCACTATTTGCATCTTAAATACAGACCAGCTTTGGTGTGTTAATAATCACATTTCATTTTTATTGCTTTGTTACAATTCAGCCTTTACAGCAATGTGTGTCTTTTTTTGTAACTATATGTATACAATATTATGCAGATTACATAAATACTATAATGTGGTACAATACCAAACCAGAATAATTGACTTTATTGAAACACAAAATAATTCAAAAGTTCCGCACTGGAAACAAATTGCAGAAAAGTCTGCCAATAACTTCGTATCATATAAAAATGTCACATTTTTCCATTAAATAAAAATTCCAAATACCACCAGTCTTGGTAGAGATTCCACAAAACTCATTATATGACTGAGTTAACAGCCTGGCTTCTATGATTCTTATAAGTGCAAACTAATGCAAAAGATTTGACAAAATAAAACATTGTTTTATTCTTGAATGAACTGACATGATCTTAAGATACTAATAAGTGCTATTACAAGACTAATGGAGAAAGCATAGGCATATGAAGAAGGATAAGGACCCAAAGAAAACACCATCACCAGTGGCTTTAAAATAACCGGTGAAAAGTCTTATTTTAAGCAATATAATCATTGAATTGTTAAGGCTGGAAAAGGCCTGCAATTCTTGGAGATTTTTTTGCTTTTAGCGGAAACAAATACATTAGCTAAGAAAACAGATCTGGACTAGTAAGCAGCAGCAGAGACACTTACTAGTATTGGTGTAGCTCTTGCATTGCTCTCTCCATAAAAATCACAGCTTGAGAAAAATTTTAAGAGCTTCTTACAAATTAGGTTTCTACCTGTGGAAGAAAGTTTGTATTCATGAATGCCTACTAACTGTTACACTGCATTAAGTGTGCTACTGACACTCAAGTGTAGTTCATCCACAGGAACCCAGTTTGTATTCTCTGAGTGTGACTCAAAGCAGAGTTAAGGTGAATGACAAGGAGATTCAGTTAAAATGTGCACTCTGTTTTTGAATTAAAATGCTGCTGTAGACACATCCTCAGCCTCTGGGACAGACACAATCCAGACAAAACTCAGCAGTGATTTGCAGAGAAGTTAAGGGTATGGTCAGGTTTTTTGTCTCTCAGCATATATACAGGAAGAGTGATGGGGTTCCATAGCTCAGAGAAAGGGGGAGTTAAGTTCAGATGCTAGCAGAAAAAAACATATCATCTTTTCTGCACATTTAACACCCGGTTCTGAACATACAAAAATCTTTCTATATTTCTCTCTGCTTGTTGAATCATTTACTGCTGAAATATGTTTCTGAGAGATCAACAGCTTTGAGCATGGTCAGAGAAAGCATAACAATGACAGAATATCTATCAGAAATTGATGGAGCAGTGAATTGGCTGAATTCCAACAATTCTGGGATTTTAGGAATAGCCATGAGGTGCATCCGTCATAGACCACACCGAGATGTGAGCATTTGCTCAGTTTCTTCTGGCATCTAAACCAGAGAATTGTGGAAGAAGGAAAATCTTTAGGCTTATTTACAGAAAATATATAAAATATTAAAAAGCTTGGTTGCGTTAAGTAAAAAATTAATGGTAGCATTATTTTCCTCCTATTTAATCTTTTGTTGTTTTTATGCTGCCTGACTCATTAAGACTTCAACAGTCCATATGAAAATTTAGGGTATGCTTTCCTTTCAGTTGTATCAACAGGTATTGGAAACTTGCTGATCATTCACTGAAAACTTGTATCAGAGGAGATGGGTAGCTAAATATGGATTTTTTTCTGATCTGCAAAGAATGCATATTAACATTTTAAAATATGCACATTATTTCAAGCATGTTGTACAAATATCTTCTCAAAGACTGCACCATCTGGTAAAGACAACCATAACTTTCTTCTTTTTATTATAAATATATATGCATACATGTCAGCAAAAAAAAATGTAACTAGATACCTATACATATTTTAAACCTCATTCAATTGTTACAAAGAAAGATTTTCAAAACAGTTTAAGAGAAGGTTAAAACAAATCTCTTCATTTTATAGATATGTTTCTGGAGATGCTGATAAGAATGTGAATTATTCATAACCCAGAACTGTCAGAAGTTAACTCTAAATAACTGAAGGGATATCTACTCAAAGCAGATAGTTTTGGGGTGTGCACATTCCAGCATGACATTACCAAGAATCGTATTTTTGAATGGTAAGTTGCCTGTGATTCTATATTAGGGGTAAGAGAATCTTGAAGTGCTTCTCATGAAGAAAAATTTTGACTAGAATAAAGAGGAAAAAGTGGTGTTTCTGTCACTTGCACAGTAAAAGACCATGAACACAGGCATAGAAAGGAAATTGTTGGAGAAGACTTCATAGTAAGATAGGCAGGATGATATAACAAAAGATCATTATGCCACTCTAATATCAATATTCAGTGATATACAAATCCTAGGTAATCCTACCACGGTCAACTATTTTATTACTCTTGCCATTTAAAATTTCATTTATTATTTGTTTCCTGAAAAATACTTATAAAAATATGAAAAAACCCTAAACTCACCTTTGTGATGAGGCATTAATAATATGACTTGAAAAATTCGTTTTAAAAACCTAACTGTCCCAGAAGAGTATTTTTATAATTTCACTGATAATATTTTGTTTTCTTGGTTCAGAATGTTTTTTTTTTTGTTGTTTCAAACCCCATGTTTAGTAAAGCACATTCTACAAGATTAAGCTATAACGTTTTCTATTAAAGTTGAAAGAAAAATATAATGTATTGAAATACTGATCATTTAAGTAATTTTATTTTTCTTCATGCATTTTCTTATGACTAATCATTTTAGGTTGGCACTAAAGCAGTTTCTTTAGTTGTCAATATTTTCAGAGGATAAGCATTTCTTTAATCTAGTTCAATATAGGTTTTAATTTTATAGGGACCATCGCCTCAAAGGATAAATTACAGTGTAGTAGGATTAAGGAGGCAAAGCTTTTCTCCCAGAGGGTCTACAACATAAACTGCTATGGTAGAAGGAGGCAAATAACAAAAAAAAAAAAGTCTGTTTTGCAGATGATGAAGTCATGGCAGTGGAAAAAAGTTATAGACACTTTTTCAAAAAGAGAGAAGCATGCCTGGGGTATTTAATATGCGAAGTGTTGCAAATCTGCCCTCTGAGGATGCCAGTGTTCACTCGCACAGAAATGAGGGATTCAGTCTAAGTTAGTGGACACAGTGGAAATCCTTGCCTTCCCTGCCACAGTCTCCTGCTGAGGTCAAAAGGAGAACAGTCTGGTCAAAAGCTTAGCTCAATGCCAGTTCATTCCTACTTTTAGTAAGTATGCTTGTACTTCCTAATAATTCAAATTTCTGTTTAAAAAGAGTATATGGTAAAATGTGTCATGCTACCCATTTCTTTAAGCTTATTTGTCTATGGTCATCTCAGGATCTTTTTTGAGAAAAATCACAGCTTCTCTTCCTTGTATAACCAACTGTCTTGCTTTATTCTGATCAATAACGTTATTCTAATTTACATCAATGAGTATTTACATCTAAAAGAATCTTTTAACAAGAACTTCACCCAAGTAAGGTGGATATTCATCTCACCTGACTGCTTACTTCTAACTCCATTTATATCCTTGCAGGTAACCCTAGGCTCCCTTTCTAAAGAAGAGAAAAAAATCCAGTCACTTTTAGAACATAATCCATCTAATTTGTCTTCAATAACTGCCTAAACACGAGACAGATGAAGGTCTAGAAATATACGTAAAGCAAGTCTAGGAAAATTACCTTAGATAAAAACATCCACAGTGTAAATGCCTTCTTTTGTTAGATTTTCTTCTTCTGTAGATGCATAGCTATATATTGGAAATATTTAATATTCATATAGCAAGGAAGCTGTTGGATATTTACAAAAAGACAAAAATAAACAGCTTATCTTTCTTACAAGTTGGACAAAACAGAAGTGCAATGGAGAGGAATCATTGTCACTTTCGAACAAAGTAGACAAATGAGTTTTGAGTTCATCTGCATATCACTTGAGTTTTATATTTTGTTCTCATCAAATAAAGGGCCAGAACCAAATAACATTTTAGTTCAGGACTTGTCTTGCCCTCAATTATCTATTACTTTAACATCATAGATAGCATTTGCAAATGCAAGGCACATGGGTTGTGTTGTACTAAACCTTTGAAAGACTACTTCTTCCTTATAGGGTATTGAGAAAAGGATGTATTTATGTTTTGTATCACTTATTTACAATGCAGAAATTCACTCCCACGTCTCAGTGATTATGCCATGTGTAACCAAAATCTAATATATTTAACTTCAGCTCCCTTTGCTAAAGAAGTTTTTATATTTTATTCCAGCTCTTATTCCTTAAGAAAGGTCACTTCTTTTGAAAGTAAAATTGATGTTTCTGCCAAGGTATGGTGTAGAATTTAACAAGTAAACATACTATCCTGTGTCTAATTGCAATAGCTTGTGCTCTATTATAATTTAAATTAAATTTAAGTGTAAAGCCTCAGCTATTTGAGAAGAATGAAGTAGGGTGAAATTATATGGCATTCCTAAAAAGAAAACTTAAAATTAAAAAAAAAAAAACAAAACAAAACAAAAAAAAACCCAAATCATCCTTCTGAAGAACATGAAATACCCACCCATGTCTTTACTTATTTGTGTAGCCATGTTTCTGTTTAAGACTTTGTAATTCCTCACAATGGATGAACATACCCATGTGATTAAAAGAAGTATACAAAGGCATCATTTTCAGATTTGCTCTACTTTATTGTAAGAATGAAACTAAATGATAAAAAGCATCAAAAGGATCATTTTTCAGAAGTGTAAAGTAACAGTAAATAATAGATTACAAGATAGTACATTGTTGCTATTGACTGGCTTTGATTGTTACCCTTGTAAATTTATGCACCAAGAAAACAACTCTTTGAAGAATTCTTATTGGAGCAATGTATATTAAGAACATAGTTAAAGTTATATCATCACCTTTTTTGCTCCACACATTGATTCTCATACGATTTTTTAACAGGGTACCCTTAAGTGCACCATATATAAATAGCGATAAAATATTAAAGATTATATTACTGTTGTAGCTGCAACTATAGAATAAATAATAATTGCATGCCTTAATTATAATCTGATGTGTGAAAAGTTGTATTTATTGCTTCCATACAGAATAATGTAATTTCTCTGCAGTCATATGCACGAATTTTAGCAGTAGATTTAGCAATAGTGAGGGACATTAACATGAGTGAGTTGAATTAATTTTCCTTTTATTTGATTGTTCAGATTTTGTGTATATTCTGTAATACATTTCTTCAGTAGTGCCTTTGTCCAACTGCTCTTTCTTATTCGTTAAAGAAAGGTAGATGTGGAAAATTTTGCTGTCTAATTGTTAGGAAAATTTATTTTAATTTTCTTCAGTAGAGTTGTGTTGGTTTTCATCAAATAAAGACCTGCCCATATAATGAGACAGTTGCATTGCAACACACAAAAACACTTATCTTGAGAAAGTAATTTAAAATAATTTTTAATCTGGTGTCCTAACGTATCATTTCCTCCGTATAAGAGACAAAGAAAAATTAATCTGATCTTGTTTGTAAATAAAGGTATATTATGTCAGAGCAGATTGGTCCATTGTATCTGTTCTGTGATAATGTCCTGGTTCTGGCCAGGATGGGATTAATTTTTCTGCAGAAGCCAGGAGGGGGCATGTCCAGAGCCTGGATGTTATTCTATACCACCTCATGCCATTGCCAGGGGTGGTAGGATGGGACTTTCTCTGCCCCTCCTGGGGACATGGGTTCCTTCCAGTTGATAAAACCTGGCATTGGTCCGGTATTTGTTTATTGTCAGGGGCTTTTTGTTATTAATATTGTTGCTCTTACTGTTTGTTTGCTTACCTTATTGCTGTTTCCAGTATTTTTTTTTCTAATCTCAACCTGTAATCTTTGCCTTCTGTGTATCCAGTTGAAGGGGGTAGGAAGGGAAAGCGGCACATGGCTTTTTTAGTAGGTGTGTTAAATTGGAAACTACCATTCCTAAACCCTGACAAATAGATAAACAGAGGTTCTGTGATAATCCACATCAGATGCTCAAAATTTATGAGTACAAGAGAACATTTTGAAATGTTGTTTTTTTTTGTTTTTTTGTTTTTGTTTGCTTTTAATTAGTAATAACTGAGTATAAATAATAGGATGAGTTTGAGTTCAAAAGGTTAGACAAAAAGACAGAATAGAGATCATTGGGACAATATTACCTGCAAACCAAAAAATACCTCAAGCAAGCACAATGGTCTGGAATTTTAATGAGAGGTCAAAGCCTGAAGGTATCAGTCATTTAGGTATTTTCAAAGAATATCATAAAAGAGACATCTGTAAAGACACAGCCTAGTACAACACACATAAACCAAACAAATATCCTGGTGTGGGAAAAAATGAATAAAGGTTAAACACATTGAATTCTCAAATCCCAGATCCTGAATAAGATTAACTCGAATTTTCAAAGACATATTAGCATTTCAGACATACTCCTTTTTCAAACATTTTTTTTGTAAAATTAGCTTACCTACAAAACAAATAGAAAACGTCTTTTCACATTTATCATTTCATATACTGGTGACACTATGCTGCTGAATGCACATTAGTTGTTGTTCTAAATGGAATTAATAATTGTTTAAAAGAGAAGTCTTACTTTAAATAGGAAGTGATTCATACGACCTCACTGCACAAGATGTCTCACAGAACATATTTTTGGAAAAAAATAACTTTGCATTTTGCTGTGCAATCAATCAGGAAAATCACATCACATGCTTAATATATGTCAGCAAAAAACCCCCTAATTTATATATTTAATTTAGGAATACTTCAAGTTTGTTGGTTTTTTTTTTTCCCCATAGCCTTGCATCATTCACTTCTGTTGAAAATGAGGATAAACAAGACATTGGGATTTCCTTCTACACATACATGACTTGGAGTCTAAATTCCATTTTCAAGAATTAAAAGGCACTTTTGCAGATTACTGTAAGGTAACAAATAATTACATTTCAGCTACTCATTTTTATTTTCCAAGTGCCTTTCTTCTCCTACAGCATCCCATACAATATGTGAGGTAATGTGATGTAGCTTACCTTGATAAAAGAGCAATGACACTGAACTTTTAATGGACAATACAAATCATATTTCCATGGAAACTTGCTGTGAAACACATCATGTATAATAGCTACTTACTGTCTGGGAACTACTTATTTGTCAAAACTCTTAGGTTCTTAAATCCCCACAACCCATGACCCTTTTAAACTACCGACAGTAAAATTTAGCAAAAATAAATCTAGGAAGTCTAGGTTTAATTTTTTTTTTTTTTTTTTTTTTTTTTTTTTAACAGATCAAGACGTTAAAAGCCTGGCTCTTCCTTACTTCAATGAAATATGAGAAAGTGATTGCAATGAAGGAAAATAAAAGCAGCAGACTCCAATTAATCATTAATACACCAAGGGCTGTTGCAAGTGATTTTAAACCCGTAAGAAACAACTCTTCTGGTATTGTATGGTAGACGTGAATGTAGTTCTAGATTTAAAGAGTCTGAGTTTTTACTGTGTCAGACATTTAGAGGGAAACGGAATGAAATGAGATGGCTAAGCACACGTCAGAGGTTGCCTCCTGTTGTAGGAATCTATCACTAGATTTTAAAAAAACCCAACCTAACTCAAAAAGAAACAGTCCAAAAGAGCTTCCGTGTTTGGGACACACAATATGGATTTATCAATTATGAATAATAATAATAATAAATGCTCTGAGCCATGCTTGCATCCTGATTCATGCACTCCTTACATCTAATGAACCTCAGCTTGAAAAAACAAAGTTATGTATGTGAAAAGGGAGTATTTCTATAAATCAATTTAAAATCCTGTTAACATTTTTACTGACTTGATAAGTCTGTCTCTCAGAAGCCCCTGTCACACTGAAACTCACTCAACATTTTCAAGTGAGCTTCTTGTAACAGGTGTCAGGGGCTGAGTATAATAGCCTCTGATGTTAAATACCTACATTCAAACCTAAATAGCAAGTCTTTGTTAAGGGGAACAAAGACAAATATCTTTGCAATTTGACCTTCAAGCACTCAGATATGTAAATTACTTCTGGGGGAAAATAAACAGACAAAAATTCTCCTGGAAAGGCTGCATGTGTCCATATTGACTTCTACACCAGTTTATCACCGAGATATACTGATGACAGTTCTCATGTTCAAATATGAGCAAAACTTGGAAGTGATTTCAAAAAATTCTTAAATAAATTATCAGTGAAGATTCTCACTGCATTGCAACACTGAGTGAAATAGAAGTGGAGATAATAGTAAAATCCTGTTCAAAGCAACTCGGGGAATATTGAGAAATGTAAAAAGTTTGGGATCATCAATAAGAGCAATGCAACTACATCTAACTGAACCATGACACAAGAAAATATTAAAATGGAAAGTCTCTTATAGCCAGTGGGTCTTTAAACCCAAACACTGAAACTGAAAGGTGAAAATCTGAGGGCAGCAAGAGCTCTAACTTAGAAATTGCAACTGAAAAGAGACAACCCAGAGGCAACATTCATTCAAGCCCTGATGATCAGTCTGAAAGAACAGAGCCTGAGGGCAAAAACATTCTGACCCTTGCAGTAAATTTGAAAGGAGAGAGCTTTAGGGCAGCAATTGCACAGGTCTTAACAATGAGCTGGGATGGAGAGATCTTCAGGACAGCCCCCAGTCTGGACCTGGGACTGGAAAAGTAAGGAGTTAGCAGGGGACTGTGCATCCTAGAGTCTCTGATAATAAACTTCACTGAACCTCTGTTATATACTGGCCATTACCAAATACTGAATTTAAATTAATGCATGGCATTGCATACTAAAGGAGCAGAGTAAGAGAAAAATCAGGAGAGGCATCACAGCTAGTCCAAGACTGAAGTTGCATCCTTCGGTGTGCAAATCAAAGCTATCAAGTTACCTTAACAAAACTGACTGGTCAAAGAGCTTGCCTAATGGGCATTATGTCTCATCAAATGGAATTATAATTTTTTTCAGGATATTCAAAACTCTACAGTAAAATTTAAAAAAGGTGACTTTCTCTACACAATATATGGGCTGTACAACTTCATTTGCTTTATTTTGTCTTACTAGTATATACTATGTGGTGATCTATGTTCATAAATTTAAAGGGGTAAAACATAAATATTAACCAGTAATATGGAAAAAAGCTGTAATTTTGCAAGGGGAAATATTCTTGCTTAGTAAATCTTTGTAAGTGTTCTGCCTTTCTAAAAAATAACAAAAACCAATAAAGGAAACTTTTCAGGATCATGCACAAACTGCCTAAGTTAGATATCCTGGTATATAAAAGAGAGATGTTTCTTTCCCATTGCACTAGATAAGGCAGCTAAATGAAAGGAGCACCTCACAGGTCTCCAGAGGGCAGCTCAGAACCCCAATAGTGGGCAGCTGCTCTGGGGATAGTTTAAGAAAGGAGATTTTAGAGTTATGCTCCCTGGAATTCCTCTGTGTTCAGCCAATTAGCATCTAATGTCATAAACACCCACTGGTAGCTACTGATAACCAAAGTATAAGCCCTGGAATAACCCTGAAGAACTGAAAAATGGAGTGTCTCTTTAAATGCATAATAACTTTCAGTGCATATATCCTTCTAAGATATACTGTATCAGGTTTCAATTTCTTTGGTGTTTTCTTTCTTTCCTTTCTTAAAAAAGTACCCTCAATTAAAAGCATGTCCACTTTTCAGAGCCAAATTGCAACAATTTTTAAGCTATACAGGGGTTTGTCATACTATTTCAACCCTTTCAAACATATGCTGAATATGCTATTTCTTCATAGGAAGCAATAAACTTTCAAACCTTTATCTTTACTCTCATTATCCTCAAACTATTTCAGGTTTTAATTTAGAAATGGAACGACTTGTAGATTCTTCCCATGACCACAGATTCTTTCTTCCTTTAATGAGGTAGCAGTTGATGCCTCTTAATGGGAATGTCTGACTGTTCCGCTTCACAGCATTTCTTATATATTCAAGAATTATGGAAGTAATCACGTTCTGTAGGAATATATCCCACTACAGCGAGTGATATGGTTCTCAGATTTCCAATTTACGTGTTTTAAATTAATGGCTGTTTACTCTGCTGTATAATAAAAAGGGTAGTTATCACTGGAGCTAATTCATTACATAGCACTTTATTTCTGAGATTCACAGTCTTTCCATGTACAGGACACAAAGTAAGCAATTACTATAAGCATATATCTGTCAAGATGTAAGGTAACATTTAGATTACCTAAGCCAGTTTTTGCAAGGACTCATCACCGTGCCATTTAAAAGACTTTAAAAGACTTTAAAAGAACGTATTTGTCATCCAGAATTGATTAGGAAAAAAGCAAACTGGGAGAAACTGAGGACAAGAGCTTTCAGCACCAACAATCTAATTTTTAATATAATGTAGATTTCATTCACTACTAGTTTAATTTATACTATTTGTTCAGAACTGCCTTCAGCATTTAGGGGGAAATAAGACTAAATGATATTGCCTTCTCTGTAATATAGCAGTCAATAAATATCCTTGAACATACATTTCATCAATTCTACTTCTTAGTACAGGAAAAAATTGAGTATCTTTATTCTTCGGAAAAGTTAAAATCTGCTTTTATTCTTTGGAGTCTTAGCACATCAGTTGTAAGCAGAACAGGCAATGCTAAAATCCTACCAGCGAAAGAAAATCTATCTAGGAAGGGAACCATCATCTACCTGGTGTTTTCTTGGGCTTGCCATGTTTTCTCTGATTTAAGGGGAGAGGGGTAGCGGGAACTGTTTAGAAACACTGGGCTAAACATTTGAAATAGGAAAAGGTTCCCAGTTGAAGATGGCTATGATTGCCTCGAATGCACAGACATTACTTTAAACAACAAAACGTAAATATAGGCAAAAAAGAGATGTTCTTCAAATATTACTTGCTTTTTTGTCTGTTGTCTATCAACATTTACAGTGATTAAATAAGCATAAATACTACAGCTAGACTATAGGAAAAGGTATTAGAGCATTTAAAGGGAAACTACCAGTACTGAACAATTGGTAGTCATTTTTTCCATGTGCATATAGCTGCAACGCTGAAAGAGCAACACCAGTGGAAAACACAGGCAAAGACTTCTGAATTGCAAAACTTTCAGCATTCTTCAAACCTGTTGGCAGTGTTCACCTTTATGGTATTTAGGTCAGTTGAAGTCAGTGTGGTTTTGTTACACAGCTTGTGATGGAAGAAGGGTTTAATATAGTTAGGAGGCTTTTTGCATACTCTACATATATTTTCATACAGATTTCTCTATTTGCTTCTCTCAACTGCCACTCTAAATTTGAATTAAGCTACAGAATTCACAGAATTTTATAAGGAAAAAGTAATTAATTAATTCCTGAGTGTATGTATATTTCTCTTTTAGAATTCTCTATTGCTGAACACTTAGAAATATTTATCTATTAAGATAAGCTTTGTTATATATTTTAAGCATGATTATTTTGATGCTTTTGGTGTAAGTTATGTGGTCATCTCTCCGCTTCTTAAATGTAAATAATGAATGTTCTATATAAATGGAACAGTCTGAAAAGTAAATTGTACTAAAACTATCAGTAACTAAAAAGGCATTCGCACATTATGGAAGTATTGAAAATAGCTGATTAGCATTTAACAAAGGAAAAAATGTCTCTGAGCATGAGCAACTTTATGTTCTCTCATTAAATAAGTTGATCTACTAAAAGACTTCAAAGCCTTAATATTACTGTTTGAGAAATGTGATGTTTACTTCTTTAGTCAACAAAGCAAAATAATGAAACTCAAATCCTTTATTGTGATGCAAAATATTTTCAAGATGCAATAACTGGTTTCTCAGTTCAAAATCTGAGAAAATGTAATTGAAATTGTGATTTTTCGAGGAATTTGAAGAAATGAGATGTTATAAAGTTGCAAAAAGAGTGTCTGGTGGTCAACACTATTCAACATCAGTCAAAGACTTACCCCAGATGATGGCTCAGAAACTGAATTAGGTTTTCGGCCAAATATCAGAGCCATAGCCATGATTCTGAAATCCAGATCTCGCTAATAGATCTGAATACATATGACTTCAGTAGAAAAGATATATGTAGAACTCATTGCAGCATCTGGTCCCTCTCGTAGTTTAGGTCATCTTCCATTCAATCTCTGAACCAGTATAAACAGTATGACATCTTAGGGAGTACAAGCTGTAGCTGTGCATTGACTGTAAAATGCTTTGGGCAAAATGAAAGACTTGAAAAGGGTTATTCTGGAAATTATGTTACATGCATGATTTTATTATGCTACTGAATTATAGATGTGGCAGTTCATTCCTGTGTCATCCATGAGCCTGTCATTGTAAACAAAAATAAAGAGTAGGTTTTTACATGTGTATGTAAACTAAATCACTAGGTGTATATGTATGTACACACACACAGTTCAAACCTGTACAGAACTTCTTCCTAAATACATCTTTTAAAAATCTAAAACTGAAATTTTAAATGCAACGTTGATTTCATTCTACTCCATATGTTAAGTGAATTGGGAATCAAGATCTGCTATTTGAGTACTTAAAGGTGATATTTCCTTTTTCTAAACCTTTTAATTTATTATTAAGTTATAAATCACTGGGTGTATATTATTGAAACCTGAAGAAATTTGAAGTAAAAAAAAAAAAAATTTCACTTCGTTTAGTAAGACATTAAATCTTTCATTTGCCTTTTGTTTGCTTACAGATTACAGTACAGAAGTACTTTCTCTGCCAATATATCAGAACATATGAAATTTCTGTTAGGAAGATTTTCACTGTTCAAGTAATCGCTTGAAAATGTAAAATACGAAATCAAATACATCAGAAAAAAAAAAATCAGTCATATGTTCATTTCAAATAGTGATTTCAACGCTTTAGAGTCAATACAGAAATCCATGCAATAAAATTTCAAAAGAAATACAATGAACAACATATTGAAAAAGGTTTACCACCTTTAACCAGAACATTCTCTTCTTCTGTCAAACACTTTTTACTGCTTTTGAGAAAATTGATCTGTAAATAAAACACTGCACTGCCTTGACAAACAAAGCAACACTCGACATGAATTCATGAACAGAAAGCAGTGTTACTGCCAATTTAAAAAATGTAGCACACGCTAATATTTTGAATTAAAGCCTAATTAACACATTGGGAGTGTTTCTACTGAGTTCAGTGAGCCCATGATGTCCATCTCAGTGTGCATCTCACTAGGCTTGGCAGAGAAAGGAGGAGATGTGACTCTACCTGCATTTAAACATCACCAGCTCAGGCTCAGTAACACAAACCTTCCTCTAGATGTAGTCACTGGAGATTTTAAAGATGGATAACTATCATATCTGTTTTGCAGACAGTGAGGCTAAGGCTCAGAGTCTTTACAATCCCCACAGGAACTGCCTCGTAGACTCTATCTCTCCTTGGTTCATGTAGAGCGTTCCATTTTCCCTTGCTACAGCATTTCCACTGTAACACTGGAAAATTACCAAATTTTTAAAAATTATCTATTTGAGAATACAAGGAACGGCCACAGAATTCCTAAAAAGTATTTATTCTGACCTTAGTGCAAAGCATTTAATGTATTTTCCTCTGTTAGCAACACCTCCTTGGATACATGGATAAATAGTGAAAATTTCTGCTCAACTACTTTCCACAGACCATAGAATCATAAAATTGATTAGGTTGGAAAAGACCCTAAGATCTTTATGTCCAACCATTATCCCAGCACTGCCAAGTCCATCACTAAATCATGTTCCTGAGAACCACATCTACGAGTCTTTTAAATACCTCCAGGGATGGTGACTCAACCACTTCCCTGGGCATCCTGTTCCAATGTTTCATAATCCTTTTAGGGAAGAAATTTTTGCTAATATCCGGTCTAAATATGCCCTGGTGCCACTTGAAGCCATTTCCTCTTGTCCTACCNCCAGGGGCCATTGGCCTTCTGGGCCACCTGGGCACATTCTGGCTTATGTTCAGCTGTTGTTGACCAGCATCCCCTGGTCCCCTTCCACTGGGCAGCCTTGCCAGCCCCTTCCTCCAGCCTGTAGCACTCCCTGAGGCTTTTATGACCCAGGTGCAGGACCCAGCATTGCTGAACCTCATACAACTGGCTTGGGTCCATCAATCCAGCTTGTCCAGATCCCTTGGTAGAAGCTCCCTTCCCTCCAGAGGATCAGCACTTCCACCCAACTTGGTGTCATCTGCAAACTGAGAGTTCACTCAATCTCCCTATTCAAGTTGTTGACAAAGACATTAAACAGGGTTGGCTCCAACACGGAGCCCTGGGAAACAGCAGCTGTGACCGGCCCCCGGCTGGCAGTGACTGCAGTCACCACCCCTCTGAGCCCGGCTGTCCCGCCAGTTTTCTACCCCACAAAGAGTATACCTGTCCAGGCCACGAGCAGCCAGTTTCTTCAGGAGAACACTGTGGGAAATGCTGTCAAAGGCTTTATTAAAGTCCAGGTAGACAACAACCAGCGCCTTCCCTTCATGTACTAAGCAGGTCACCTTGTTATAGGAGGGGATCAGGTTGGTCAAGCAGGACCTGTCTTTCACAAACCTATGCTGGCTGTGCCCAATCCCCTGGTTATCCTGCATGTCCTATGTGATTACATTCAAGATGATCTGCTCCATGTCATTCTCCAGAGCCAAGGTCAGACTGACAGGGCTACAGTTCCCCAAATCCTCCTTCTGCCGTTCAGATGGGCGTCACACTGGCTAGCCTCCACTCACCTGGGACCTCTCCAGTTAGCCAGGGCTGCTGGGAAATGATCTGCTATGTAAGTATAAATTCCCCTCCTAATTAATTAATAATTAGCATAAAGAATGAGACCTTTCTGAAGGTGGGATCAAATAAGTGGGTTGATGGAGACAGCTGCAAAGTACACACAGATGCTGGGCTTACTATGTGTGTATGAAGTGCTAAAGGGAAACACCAACAGAAAACATATGAAAACAACACATCTAGAATGGACTGCATTTCTTTGAAAATTACTGTAGGTGATGTGCTGAAATATCAAAACTGACATAGTAATTGCCCATATTTGGGTAAGTAAATATTTCCCTGATCCTCCCCAGCGTAATTGACCATTAGCTTTCCTTCAGTATCTTTCCTGCCTGTACTTTTAGAAATAAAATTTAGAGGAAGGACACATGCTGGGACATAGCATCCCCTCTTATGATGTAGGTCAAATAAAATACTGTAGTAAAGATGTAATAAATTAAGTTAGATTTTCAGAAGTGTATTATTTTATGCTGTATCAGCTAATCCTATTTAAAACATAAAGCAGAAAGACATCATCTGCCACTGAAAAAAGACAAAGGGAGCCACTGGCAGCTTAACCTTTCTGAAAGCCACTTATATTCAGTATCTGAATTTGGGTTTTGGAGCCTAGCTATATATTCTCACCAAATACCCTTAAACCTTTCAGAATTCTTTTTTTT